>LD343079.1:438955-455134 GCA_001465055.1 Ptychodera flava
CATAATAGACATCTGTTGGTAAGCTTTCGTTGTTAATTTACACACAAACACACACACACACACACACACACACACACATATATATATATATATATATATATATATATATATATATATGTTTATTTATTTATCTATATATATTTTATTTATTTATTTATTCATTTATTTATTTATTCACTTTATCGAAGGTAAAGAAGATTTGCGGAGCGCAGGAATGCAACTTGGATGCAATTTTGCCGCTTTTGCTTATCATCACAGCTGTCAATGTTATGGTATTATTCTGCATTTGAATGAAAACATCACCTTTAAGGTTAGCGAGAGTCCACTTGTATTTACAGGTAACGTAGAAATTTAAATGGGAAAGATTTAGCGATTTGCAATATTTATTTTGATCACTTACAGGCATCGTGAAAATGTTGGACTCGACCTTTTTAAAATAATAATGAAATGTATATAAATCCTTGGATTCTAAGGCGAGTCCACGTTAAGTAAACTAGCGTTCGTCTAAACACACGCAGTGCTTAAAGGGGAAGTTCACCAAGGAAGATTTTTACATATGTTGTAGCTCTGTGGTCATTTACCCAGGAAAAAACTATTTTCACCATTTATAACTCGCAGGATTTTTTACAAAAAACGATAAAATAGTACAGGAAGTTGCCCATGCAATTTGAATCATGGGAGAAAAGCTCCAAACTTGGACCTTGCATAATGTGATATGGAAGGGACCATCTTTGGACGGGTATGGCCCCCACATTGTTCATTCACTGTAACACAGTAGTAAACAGCAACACAAAATCTGACAGTGGAAAGTTTATTATAAGTGATTCATTGTTTATGCAAGGATACTCAGTATAAACATAAATCATGTAAATACGTACAGCCTGGTTTATGCATGGGTGAGTAGACAATGCCATACCCATGGGAAAATGGTCCCTTCCATGTCACATTATGCAAGCTCCAAGCTTGGCGCTTTTTGCCATGATTCAAATTACATGGGCAACTTCCTGTACTATTTCTATCGTTTTTTTGTAAACAATCTTGCAAGTTATAAATGGCGAAAATAGCTTTTCCAGGGTAAGTGACCACAAAGCTAGCACATATGTAAAAAATCGTCCTTGGTGAACTCCCCCCTTAAGTAACATGTCAACTGGAATTGGGCACGAATAAAGCAATAGCAAGAGTTACACTTTGTGTATTGCCTCTCGCTTAAGGAAGAGCGCATGCATAGAGTAAAAAATGATAACTGTTCATTCAAGATAACCATGGCAAAATGAAGCCAAATTGCTTTACTCCGCCCAGAGCATGTTAATGAAGACATCTATGCCATGATTACTTTCGATAAATTTTTATAAATGGTTTTACATAAGTATATTATTATGTAGCTAAAACGATTTTTACTGTAATAACTTTTATTTAAATTGAATAAAAATTATTGCAAATTCAACATCCTAACCGGAACGTATATATACGAGTAAACGGACTCAGAGTACGTAAATTTGCGGACATCACAGATGGAAGTTACATATTTTGCTTTCAACCTACTGGCTTTTCTCCATGGCCATGACACTGAGCAATTATTCAATCTAGGTGAAAATCCATTGACCAGAATTCTGGTGAAAGAAAGTCAATGTTGACTACACAAATCAAAAGGATGACAGAAAACCTATTCTTGTTCCGGTAAAGATGCGCCAAGGAATGTCCAGTGTTGTACACGCAGAAAATAGGAGTAGGTGTGATACGATTTTGCCAATGCGACTGCAAAACTCAAACAATGAGGTTAAATTACTCTTGTCTTCAATGCCTACGTTCAAAACGCGTGAACAAGGATTACCTAAAGATTCGTCTCAAAAACGTTTCTGCGTCTGTCGTGTATGTAAATACATATGACTTGTAGCCTTTGCGTTAGCAAGAGCGTTTAGGACTTATTACCGTGCGCCGATTATTTCAAAATTATTTTAAATATTTTATGTAAGGATCCCGAAAAAAAATCGCTGGGGTTAAAAAAACGGGGGACTCATCCAAGATAAAAAAAATCGCTAAGGGGAAATAAAAACTGACAGGGTACTGTGGTCGATAGAGAAAAAATCGCCGGGGCCAATAGAAAAAGGGCGTACACCCGGAAAACATCTGGGCTACTTAAAAAAACGAATGGGGGGGGGGTAACATCCAGATAAAAATCACTGGGGTAAGAAAAACAGGGATGGGGTTACTATTATTAAGGTAGATCCAAATTGAAGAAAATCGGTTTTTTTTTCATTAAACAGTGGGGGTTGGGTGGGGTTAGCGCTGGTGTAAATAAAAATGGGTCAGTTAGATGTTTGTGAGGATCCAGAAAAAAGTGAAGGGCGGGAGAATACAGTTTCAAAAGAGTTGGGGAAAATAAAATTGGTAAGATCCAGAAAAAAATCACTGGGGAGAGAAAAAACGGAGGTTATCACCATTCCGTTTGGGAAAAGCACGAGTGTATCATGATGCAAAGCTTTACAGTAGCTTTATGGATGTAAGAAAAAAGAAGAGATGTAAAAGGATTCAAGAAAAAAACGAGCCGTGTTGTTGAAAATGTGGAGTACTTATTTGGTGGGAAAAATAAAGATAGATATCGCTACCATTCAAAAATTGTGGAGTGGGTAGACAAAATAAAAAAGTAAGGGGGCTTGGTATCCCGTTTTTTCCAATTAACATTTCGCAAACTGAAAAAACAAGGGGGTCCTTTAGCTATCTTATTACTTTTGGTCAAGTAAAAACATGAAGGGGTGGTGATCCTACAGCTCACTCAGCTCACTATTTCTATATAGAGTCGATGATATACTTTATAATAACCTAAGAAAGTTGACAACAAAGTAACCAAACTCGAAACAGCTAAATTCCTCATAATGCCCCTGTAACCTCCATAAATGTAATAATCTCCATAAATGTAACATCAACCATTATTGTAATAAAATGCACCCATAAATGTAATATCATTCAAAAATGTAACAACAATCAACCATAAATGTAATAAAAACACCAACTACAATTGTAATAAATGGTAACCATAAAGGTAATAAAAAAATCACCCATAAATGTTATACTTGTCAACCATAAATGTGATAAATCTATTTTGTCGTTGCAATTGAGGAATTAGCCCTTGAATATTTATCAATGTCATAAGGAAAGCAACTCCACACATTATTCTTATCTTAATTTTTTGCGTTTAATGTTTTGTATATTTGAAAGTTTACGTTTCCCTGTTTTGTGTACAGAACTGATTGGCCATGGCGCAGAGACACAGCTGTAATCTGAACGTCAGTGCAGTCTCTACTCCAGAGTGGAGGAGACTGAATAACACTACGATCCTTTAATGCCGATTTTTCAAAAAATTGCCATACTTTCTTAATCAGGCGCCTCAAAATCGTCTTCAATGAATAAACTGTGTGGATTAATCGATAGATTGTCTATATTCCGATGTTGTTCCACTTGAAGTTTGTTCCTTCACTGGCGATGCTAGGATATCTAATTTTGTCCTACTGTGTTCCAGATAGTGATCGTATTGTTTTTACTAGATTGAAATATAGCATATGTTCTCGTCAAGAGTTTTGTTTTGTAAGTTTTGTAAGGTTGTATATTTCTCTGTTATTTGTTCTGACTCATCTGTCATAAAGTTTGTGTGGTACTATCGCTTGACGGGCTATTTTGACGCCTCCTTATTATTTAATTATCAGTGTCTAGAACTGCTGTTCCACTTCCATTATCTAACGATTTGATCAGTACCTCGCCGTTTTCTAAAAGTGTTCTCGAAGTATTCTATTCTGTGTTGCGGAAAGGAAACCTAGTTTCAGGAAAGTATGCAATAACATTACACTAGTCTTATCAAAGTTATTATTTACTCAAAGCATTGATAAACAAATGACCACATATGCAAGTTAAAGTTTATTACATTTATTGTTGAGTTTTATAACATTTATGGTAAATTTGTTTATTACATTTATGGTTGAGGGTTGTTACATTAATGGTTGACTGTTTTATTACATTCCGTGATTGATTTTATTATAATTGTGGTTGATATTCGTGTATTCGGAAAGTGAAGGGTTATCAATTGTTTGTATCAGGATGTTTCGTGTTTCATTTCTTTGCGAACTCTAAGGCAGGCGGCCATATTAGTCACTTACATCAGTTGTATGCGATGCATTAGTGAGTGAAGTACGATTCGATTGATACTAGTCGCATGAAAATCGGGCTCAATTTGATAAAGTTTCGTCCATTCGAAGTTTTCCGAACTGAGCGTGTGGGTATAGCCCTATACGTACGATGCTGTGTGTTCTCGGCGTTATACGGCCTCCAACCACACCCCTGCTAATCTCCGTAGCCAAACCGGCAACTTTTGGTCACAATTGCAAGTGCATATGAAAAACTACTTTTTTCTGACTATTTTCGGCAGAAATCTACTCGATTCCTATTTATGCCTTCCAGAATCACTCAACCGCTCACAAACTGAAAAACAATTTCCCTCATGACGCCCCAAACTGTTAGTTTTCTAGTGGTGCACGGCCGAGGGCCTAGTGGCCTGCCACTAGATACGTCATGCATCGTAGGGAAACTAACGGTTTGGGGTGTCACGAATGCAATTTTTTTGCAGTCTGTGAGCGAATGAGTTATTCGGGTAGGCATAGAGCGGAATCGAACAGATTTCGTTTGCGGTCCCAATTGGGACCGCATGTCGCCGGTTTGGCTATGTAACTATTGAGCTTCGCAGGGCTGTGAGGAGGCTGTATAACGCCGGGAACACACTGCATCGTACGCAGGGCTATACTCGGTACACGATTTGATAAAGTTACGGCCATTCGAAGTTCTCTGAATTGAGCGTGTGAGTACCGAGTGTAGCCCTGCGTGCGATGCTGTGTGTTTCCGGCGTTATACGGCCTCCTACCACAGTCTTGCTAAGCACCACGATATTACAACCGAGCTTACCAGACGGGAAGTCAAAAAAGTAGGCCACCGACCGCTATATCATAGTTTGATTTTGGAAACATTCAAATAGATAACGTCGTTTGAAGAAAGTACGTAGCGAAACAAGCGTTCAAAGGACCAGGCAATAGTAAATTTCTTCCCTGCAGACCACGTACGAAAGCGTGTGCACTGATCACTGTGATGAAAGAGGAGTACGAACAGGGAGAGTGGCCAAGATTAATAAACGATAGTCTAGACTGTTTACAGAATGCAGAGTGCAAGAATGAAAGAGGCGGTGAAAAATAAGAAATTCGTCTATATGGTGCACTGTCCTTTTGCATTTTCGTAAGTGTCCAACATAACTTGTTTTCGAACTGATAAAACCGAGTTAAGGAACAAACGATGTCTTTTTTAAAGCACGGGCAAATGCCATATTTCATTCATTGATAGCGTACCCTTAAAGTCAAGATATTTTGGTTAGAATTCCGCGGAAGTGCTTTTTCGAGTAGGGCTTTCTTCGATTGCTAGGACATCTACTTTCCACTTTTCGTTGTGCGGGAAGAGGATCGTACGCATTTTCTTTGTTTTGTCTGATTCTTTTGGCACTTGCTGGTGTTCGACACCTGTTGCGTTATTTTAAAAATGAGTTATCAATGTCTGCAAAGCATATTAAAGCTTGTTTTCAAAAACCTTATTGAAATTCAAAATGTCTGAAAAGTAATTTCACTGAATGTATGGGATCCTAGCAGTTACAAACATGGGGCCGAGGGCACCCACGTCCGTGTTACCCAGCGCCTCAGTGTTATTTGACCTGAATGTGAAGTTGTGTATGATAGTATAACGTCGAATGTATAGAAAAAATGAATTTTGACGACAAACAGGAAAGCAATTTGAATTAATTTTGTAAGTGAGCCAGCTTAGCAAAAACGAACATGTTATTGTCAGGAGTTGGAAAATGTAAATTAAAGTGTAGGGTCTAAGTATCAACACTGAGCCTTCGATATTTGTAAATGTGAAGGTTGACATAAGATTCATTGGATGGAAAATATGTGAAATGAAAATGATGAACTTCATTTTACAAAATTATATTTGATAGGAAAGGGAGAAAACTTCAACAACAAACTATTGTCCCATAATGATCCAATGGCTAATATAAACCTAATCACTTACCCTCAGAAAGAAATGGGGAGTTTCTCGAGACGTAAACATAGTCCCAATTTCAAGGCGGACAATTATGTAATTATGTTTCTTGCAGTAATTTTACGGGTTAATTCTAGCTTTTCAGACTACTGTTCATCTATTTATGCAGTTTTCGTTAATACTTACACCAATAAAAATTATTTAAATACAAAAAACCAAACATTTACACTTTTATTGCAATAGCAGTAAAAGAAATCATTCGAGCACAAAAATTCATAAACGAGGTATAAAGATACTGTTCCTTCAACTGCAGCGGTCCGGCGTAGAGCCTGAATTCACTACTAACAAGGCAGTATTGCTGAAGGCAATGAGTACTTGGGCCGTGATATAGTAATGTTGAGGACAATATATACTAGTATTCAAATATGGTCTCGAATTTCCTCCTGTCAATTAGGCATTTGATTAACTGGTTATTAAACGAAGCAATGGCATGGCAATGGCAAAATATGTCTAGCAACTTTTGTGGAGTTTGTGGCAGGGGTTCTTCATTTATAGTGGAAATTGCCTAAACTCCTTAAATATTCAAATTACAGCAAATTTCTTTTGTTCTCGATGGTAGATGTCTAATAAATATTAATATGTGCACAAATAACATGGTGTTTGTTCTACTATATTATGGTGGGGATTTCAGAATCCGATCGTGACCACCACTCACAAAGTCTAATGGTGCGTCCCTAATAAGTGAATTGTTCTGGCATTGGGAAGCAAACTCAACATTACAGGATTTTATTAGAGCCAGTTAAAGGGCCTGAGAGGTAACTGCAAAATTAAACAACCTCAAGTTACCATTTAATTTTCGCAGATATTCATTGCTATCTATAAATTTTGCTTATGGCAGAATAGGCGAAACAAAGAAAAGATTTTTGTTAATTCTGCCATTTTCAAAAGCTTGCCATACTATTTGAAAAAAAGGATACAAATGGAGTGAATTCCAGTCCCATCCTGAAGTAGGTTGCACCATGTTGTATTTGTAAAGATGGAAAGATTGAGCGTTCACCATTTTTGGTGTTTATCATAATTTTATGGCAGTACTGTGGCCATATTTGGGAGGAGAACCGGTTGCCTTACAGAAATCTATCCATTTAGTTCAACTCAATGGATAATTATACTTGAATAAACATCGCAGAGTCAGAACATTTCCATGAACTAACTTTAATATAATAATGAAATCAAACAATATTCTCAAAAGTTCTGCAAAATTTGCATCAACTTAATGAGTGTTTGATATAACCTACTAATCAATGAACTGCTAGACAAACTTTTGAATTAACTATATTATCAAACAACATGTGCACTTATTACACGTAACTTTCTTGACAATTGGGTTTGGAAAAAATACAAGATTTATCCACTAAACGAGTGGTAACCTACACATGTATGAAACTATTGAACACATTTATCAAACATTCATTATCAGTACAAGTTGAATAGTTGTTTGAATGGAAATTGTCCGTGAAACATGGTTGATTTGCCATTCTATATGAACAATGAGAGGAAGTGAAAAACACAACATAATTGGCTTTTAAGGTTATTTTTATGACAATTAGCAAAATGTCACCACAACAGATTACACTGCATTGTTACAATTGGTAGACTTGCTTTGTTAAACACTGCAGGATTATCGATTAATATACTGTCAGGAAATGGCCGAGTTAGCACTAATTTGGTAAATCCAGACGTAGATTCTGAAGTTATTGCATGCATGCATGTTAGCTGTTGTAAAACGAGTCATTGACAATGACATAGTCCCCACTTGTAATAGGAGTATTAGTCTTGATGGGGCAGGAAAATGTGGTCATTAAGAAGTATCACTGAAGTGTACATGTTGAGATCTATGGGTACATAGGTCTCTGTTGTTTTTCCCAATTTGAAACATGAGGCATGTCTAAGCTCTGGTTCTAAATAGGGAAAAACAGATCAGACCTCTAGCTGTATCGGACAGCCAAGAAATACATATGTGCATAATAAATGAGGTACAAGTTGTGACATCTTAGGGTCTAATATCTTATCAAAATTGAAGGGTATAGAACTTGTGGTTACTGAGTTATGCATATATATGTATAATGAAGGTCAGAGGTCATCAACACTGGACAAAATGCTTGATATGCGCTTAGCATATTTATATATATTGACGTATATGGAACACAATACTAATTGCATATGCAGCGTATATTTTTGAAAATGGAACATTCCAATACGTCGATATGCAAAGCGTATTTCTATGAAGATCATGAGTATACGTAATGCAGATCTTTGCACACTAACTGTGCACTGTAGTTTTGCATTTTATTAGCATACGTACTGTATACTTAATGTATTTGACACATGTACAGAATCAGTATATGTGTATATATTGTCGTATATCAAGCATTTTGCCCAGTGCAAGGTCACGTGACATTTTGAAAAAAACATCGTATTGCTAGTTAAATTGACGTGCATCTGTATGGGGTTGGGTACTATTCTTGTGCAAAGTTTGAAGGAAATTGACCAGGGCATGTCTGAGATATCTGCGTGATGGGACGGACGGACGCACAGACATGACCAAACCTATAACTCCCTCGACTAAAAACAACGCAACAGTTATTACAGCTACACCGGCGGTAGGTTTATATCCAGAGCCCAGTACGGTCTGCCGCCGTTGCTTGAAAACAATCTCATAAACCCGGCCATATGGGCAGCTGTGTATGGGTAGCTGGATGCTTGACTTCCCGGGGAAGGCGAGCTGTCACGTTCAAGCTCAGGATTATTTGTTGGTCAAATTTCAGTAAGTTCACCTTACCTAGATGAAATCTTGTCTATAGGCTGAAATTTCGCCGAAGTTTGACAAAATTACATCGATTTTTCAGGTTCATATCCGAAATGTTTGAGTTTTGAGTGCAGACAGAAATAAGTTCTGAGGCAACATGGCTATGACCCCATGTTGACCCCAAGTGAAAATGTGTTCGCGATCAAATTTTCCTATATTTTTTTCAGAATTTTCGACAAAATCATTGCTTCTTGCATCTTTTGTAAAATATAAAATATGAAAGTAAAAATGTGATGTGCCATGTCTCCAGATTTCGAAAATATCGTTCGTTGACTATTCGACGGAATACTTATTTCGCAAACTTGTGACGCAGTTGAAATTCAATACTGACCGCCATATAATCTGAATAAGACGAGATCATTCTAGACATCCTCCAAATTATCCAACCATTCGCATTGGAGTTCAGCTCGCTTAGAGTACCATAACATTCTTTGGCCTTCTTTTAGATCGACCCTAATTTCTCCCATTTAGGAAATAAATACACAAGCAACCTTGACAAAACTTCGTGCACCATCCAAGACCAAACGCACTACAAATCTGTCTTGACGTCATCATCTCCTTACATGGTAATCGGCATACCGTAATTTTAGCAAAGGATACCCAGAATACGTCGAAGTATTCAGTTTCAAAACGTATTACATTGTGTGATGTTGTCAAAAAAGGTAATGTTACTGCAGTGGTATAAATTACAAAACACAACAGTTCAAATCAGTTTATTTTGGACTGCTTTACCCAACATTTCGTATTGTTTCTCATGCCAGATTTGACCACGTGCTTACTGGCGACCCCTTTACATGCAAATTTTGTGTCAAATGGTGTGTTCTCCCGGAAAAAAAACGTACGATTTCTAAATGAAGGAGGCGAAATTTGCCCTCAAGACTCGAAACCACCCCTTTATGGGGTGTATCTAGTTATTTTGAACGAGCTTCTCGAATCTGCAGCTCTATTTCGAAATGATGGTCTGGTTTTCTCAGCTCAAGGATAAGTGTTTTCCATCGCTGTGGGCATTACTATTCTCAACTGGGGGTACAGTTTCCAGTCGTAATGTTTTTCATTGTGTCCGGGATGTAAAATCTTTCCTTTTCACACTTTCACTTTGATTAACACTAATCCACATCTTGTCATTGATTAAACATGCTTCAAGTTTAAATGTTGAATTCTGGTCTCGAGTCCTCCTGTTCGACCAAACTGAAATAACCCCTCCCACTTTAGCTCGTCCAGTGGGTGTAGCAAGGGTCGTGCCATCGTCAAGGAAACGGAGGATGCACTAAATGTTGCATTTCGATGCACATTTTGATTATATTCAGAAGATTTTGTGGCAAAAACTAAGATGATGCAAGCATTAATATTCACATTTCACTTATTCAAGACTGGCTGAGAGCAGCACTTCCATTCAGTTAACATCATTACGCCATTTATTATGCCAAGAAAGATGAAGCAAAGACGTTTTGCTCTCCCTGGTCTCAGCCAGAAATGGTTATACCTTACAGAGTTTTTTTCCCACGGAATGAAAACAAATGTACTTGGGCTAAGGCCCAAGTACAAAAAATACTTTTTCAAAGAAATGCGTTTTGTCGGAGACTCGCCTTACATGCGTCCTCCTGATCTGACCATATAAAAAAGACTAACACTGTATTACCGGTAGGCAAAACGACGAAGCCTACCACAGTACTGTGATGGAAAAAATGAAGTTTACTAATGTATTGTTTCTGTTTACTATATGTAAACAAGAAGTACTAGCTTTGTCGTCCATAAGTGAAACAAATTCCCGCTCAGGACACAGTGTGACTAAAGAAACATCACCACAGATACACAACCAAAGGGGTCGCTTTACTGCGACCTTGACGAGGAATGCCCACAGACATTAATAGAAATGTTACATTATGCCATGATGTTCGTGGTTCACGATATCATGTCGTAAACATGTTAAAACTTTTTCTTGCCTGGCTTCATGGTTCTCTTTTCCTTAGTAAGGAAAGTAGGCATTTTTTTATGAAATCGCTTTTCTGGGTGCTTATATATTCACAATCGACTCAAGCCATTGTAATATCGTTGTTTTATTGTTGTGGCCGTCATATTTTATTGATTTAGTCATCGTTGTCTTCATTGAATACCGAGGAGTTGATTATTACCATGTTTACAATTACGATGACAATCATGTTGTTATTGTTTTATAGGTTGAGGATTTTAGTCGTGGTACACGGAACAGTTTTCCGGCGATCGAAAACGGGACATGATACATTTGCGTTGGTGATTGCTGTGAACTACTTAATTCCGTTCATAATCAAGTCAATTTTATAGCTCGATGTACGTTAGTAAATAAATTGCTGAAGATATAACACGTTATTGATAACTTAATCTGGTAAGCCTAAAATGTAGTGTATGATGAAAAATCAGAAAGTCTAATCCAACCAAATAAATCATTCACATTTTAAAATAATACCACAAGTAAGTGCGCTAATTGGTCAATTCCGAGCAGTTGGTGATGAAGTAATTTCGTCCGAAAAATTTAACAATGGCGATAGATAAAATACAACTATAAAATTAAAGCTGCAAGCAGCCTTGGCGGGGCCAAGGGATTAGCTTTGCGAGTAGACATGCAGATAAGTCCAGGTGTTTTCATGTTGCGCAGCATAAAATATGCTGAGTAAGGTTAAAGATGAATGAAATTATAGTAAAGCTAAAATTTCAGTTCAATCGGTGTTTCGGTTCTGGAGAAAAAGATTTTTAAAGATTACATTACGATTTTCGCAATATCAAATATGGGGGCCAAATCACGTGACCGATCCAAATGCCTTTTACAAACTTAAAAAAGATCACACTATAGATGATACATGTAAAATTTCAGTCGAATCGGTGTGTTGGTTCTGAAGAAGAAGATTTTTCAACATTCAATTGTGAATTTTTTAAAAGTCCAATATGGTGGTCAAATCACGTGACTGATCAAAACGCCTTTTGTAATCTTAAAAGAGATCACACTTAAGATGTTACATGTAAAATATCAGTCCAATCGGTGCGTTAGTTCTGGAGAAGAAGATTTTTAAAGATTAAATCACGATTATAGCAAAAATCAAATATGGCGGCCAATCCATGTGACCGATCAAAACGCCTTTAGCAAACTCAAAAGACATCACACTTAACATGTTACATGTAAAATTTCAGTGGAATCGGTTTGTTGGTCCTGGAGAAGAAGATTTTTAAAGATTAAATCACGATTTTTGCAAATCCAATATGGCGGCCAAGGTCACATGACCGCTAGAAATTTTATTGATCAAGTTTAAAGGGCAAAGTGCTAGCATGCAACACATTAAATTTGGAGATGATTTGCCCTGTGGTGTGGTTTGTAAGTAGTAGTGATTTACAGATTTTCATGAAATCAAATATGGCTGTCAGGTCAAGGGACTAATTAAGAATTCAAGGGTTAGGCGCACCGCAGGTGGTAGAAATTGCAACTGAAAAATGACCTGCGGGCAGCGCTGCCCTAAGGGCAGCTCAGAGCAGACTAAATATGTGCACAACATTCAATGATGTCACTGAGGAACTTAGTGTCTGCCCTGAGGGCACCTCAGATACATTGCTGCCCCCGGGGCAGATTGGCAGATAGGATAGGAAATATATGTCTGCCCTGAGGGCAGCTCAGATATACTGCTGCCCTTAGGGCAGATTGGCAGATGGGATAGGAAATGTATGTCTGCCCTGAGGGCAGCTCAGATATATCGCTGCCCTGAGGGCAGATTGGTAGATAGGACAGGACATGTATATCTGCCCTGAGGGCAGCTCTGACATATTGCTTGCCTCAACTCAGATTGCTTGCCTTGCGATACTGTATGCAATGCTGTAAGGATAGAAAATGTATGTCTGCCCTGAGGGCAGCTCTGAAATATTGCTGCCCTCAGGGCAGATTGATAGACATACAATTATGCAATGATGTCTGAACATAGAAATGTATGTCTGCCCTGAGGGCAGCTCTGATATTTCTTGCCTCAACGCAGGTTTGTTGCCATACAGTATGCAATGCTGTAAAGATAGGAAATGTATTTCTGCCTTGAAGGCAGCTCTGAAATATTGCTGCCCTCAGGGCAGACTGATAGACATACAATTATTAGTCCGTGGGCTGGAGGGGCCCAACGTGCAACCCCCTCATAAACCTACTACATGGGTAATTTTTGTTTTGTAGCACAGGCTAAACAAGAAAAAAGATGTTAACATTGGATATTTTGGGATGCAGTACCTGTCTTGGGTAGTTTTTGATTTGCATGAGCTGCCTAAAATTTCGAAAAATAGGTAGGGGTAAGGGGTATTATATCCTCTTCTAGATTAATTAAACCTGCATGAAAATACATAAAACTAATATTTTTAGAAAGCTTAGACGCTGCTCTTTACGGGAAGCACAAACTTTAGTAAAATAAATTTGCGTATGTAGAATCAGACAAGTTTTAAATGAATTTTTTTGTCAATTTTGAAATTTTTTACCAAAAATACAATATAACAATTGTGATTTTCTGTCTATTTAGCAAAATTTTGACAGCTTTATGGGTTTAGAATATACATTAAACAAGAAAACAGTGTTAAAATAATCGCAATCATACCAATCCATAATCCATGACAGTAGGTCAGAATTCGCAAGACAATAGTTGTAAACATACACACAAGACAGCACAGAACAGACAGTAAATAGACGGTACACAAACAAAGTCATATTCATGAAAGAAAGATATATGGACCTCTGGCCAGAAGACCAAGAAGTGATGTCAGGTGTTTCGAAAATAGTAAGCGCATCCTGCCCCACATGTGGCACCCGCCATATATCAATCTATAAGTCAGATTGGTAGTGGTCACTAACTAAGGCCCAATGTCACCGATGCCATCAGTGATCATTTGTCGAAGAGAGATATTGTATTTATCTACCAGCTGGCGATACCTGCCAAAAAAAGCTTTTGAATGTAGAGACAAGTCTTTAGATAATTAGATATTTAGATAAATTAGATATTTAACAATAAACTACTTCTGCAATGTCCCTTTTGATATGTGTGTATCCTATGGGGCTACGCACGATCTAGGGGTAAGGGGTACTATATTCATTCCTGGAAGATGTAAAGTGGCATGAAATGCCATAAATTTTATATTTTTAGAAAGCTGAGATACTTGACTGTGAAAACATATGTAAGTTGTGGTATGGAATTATATGACTTTAAAATGATTTTTTCTGGTAATCTAGCATTTTTTACCGGAAGAAAATGTGACAAATACGGTTTTCTTCTAATGAAGCAAAACAAACACTTTTGGACTTAATCTACTAATTACAATGTGATTAAGAAGAGAAAAAGTAGAAATTGAGATTTCAATTTGCATTATTATGTCTAGTTACTCAACTTGCACCTATTAATATACTAGTACAGTGTGAATGATCGGTTTTATCGGTTTTTTGTTGACGCAAAAACGTCTGATTTCTGAGAAATGAATTGTGGTCGAGGAATAAACATTAAATCTCAAATCAATTTCACCATTCAAGAGGAAAACATTATCATAAATAGTTTGTGTTACCGTAGAAGTGATCACTCCAATTTTTCCATTTTATTCTTTGTCTGACTGATCACTATCTGAAGGGAAAAATATTTTGAGGATCCGGCATATCTGTTGAATCTTCTTCATCAGAGATGTCCACAGTGCTTTCAAGGATGTCTGTCAGTTGAGCTTGTAAAATCTCACCATCAATCCATTATGGTTCTACCTGTCCATCATGAGTTATCCAGCCGTGGCCATCCGTTGGGTCTGGAACATCAGGTTCAGCAATATGAGCCCTCTTCCAAATGCAGACCTGATAATTAACTCGTTTAATATAATATATTAAAAAAAGAAAAAGCCCCAGTACAATATTATTGTACTGGGGCTTTTTCTACAAGGTGGAAGGCTTCCTATTCCTACGTTATTTGAAGGATTGATATTGTCTTCATCTGCTATTTTTTCTGACAAATGGAAAATCGTAGATCATCAACTTTTTATGCGGTATCTTCCGTACAAAGCATATGTAAATGATTCCAAGTCATCAATGAGATCATCGTGCAAAGTCCAGGAGTTGCCTATTTGCTTAAGTACAGAACAAAGCTGAGGTATCTTCTGCAAGGTTTTTATGGGTTTCACTTTTCCTATACGATGGCACTGGTGCTGTTACACCCAGGAAAATGCATAAAGAGCCATCAAGGCTGTGCAAAGCTCTTGCCCGTACCCTTTAGCTTGTTCAGCGATGTTTATCAACCTTTGCTTATTTCCTGTGCCCGTATCAAATAGCATTGTGACACATTCAAATCTCAATGCATAATGCAAAAGGATAAATAATATATCACTGTCTGGACTTCTGATTCTGATGATTTGTAGCCATTTTCTTTTCCATATTTGCAGTAAAGAATAACTCTTGAATCTGTTTCTTCCTCGGTTGACATCGGATTTATGATTTCTGTCCTCTCTATTTTAAGGCCATCTTCAGAGGTTAACTGGTATGCATGACCCTCCTGAATGACTATCACATGCCTACCTTGTAACTTGCTCGCAAAGGAGGTTTTACTCCACACGTCACACAGAACCTGGATGAACTGCTTTCTGTTTTCATCATTTGTCAGAAACAGTTTCCGATCTGGGTTTTTTTTTGTGCTGTCACCTTTAATTATGAGTTTTGCATAACAGCCCCTTCTCTTTCTCTCCATGGACTTCACTGAATCGACTTTGTACATGTCAGTGCTGAATACAATATCCATATTCTTGGGCATCATATCGAATACTTTTGCACTGATCTGCCGAAAGTTACTGGGAATTTCCTTCATGAAATAGAAGTATGCGTTTCCATCTAAGATAGTAAGGGTATCTTCATTTGGGGGAGGTGCTATATCTTCAATGTCTTTGGTGAGATAGCTAGCACCTTTAGACTTATCAGTTTTTGCCAAAAACCCTCAGCTGTGCCAATACTATATAGTACTGGGGTAAGTGAGAAAGACATGAGTTCTTTCATATCCAGTTGCAGCCCCTGATTTTGGGCTATGACTAACAGCTGGAGAGCAACATTTCCCTGCTGTCTGTACTGTACCACTTTTTCTTTCTCTTTTTTAAGTTTTGCTTTCTTGTTCATGTGTCCCATAGTTTTCAATTTCAATCTCTGCATACTGGTTCAAAAAAGTTTTCCTTCTCTTCAAGACGATCTCTAATGAACTTTTCCTTTGCTTCTCTGCCAGATTTCTCTGCTCTTAGCACATCTG
>LD343079.1:455152-472627 GCA_001465055.1 Ptychodera flava
GTACAATAGCTCCTGGTGAAATGCTCAGCAGCCACTCATTATCCTCTACATTAAATGGGTTGACGAAACTCTGAAATGCCTCTTGTACCCTGGAAACACTCTCTTCGCTCTTTAAGATTTCATTAGGTCTTAAATCTCTATGTCTATTGCCATCAAGTGATTCCGTAAGCATGTCTGCCATATTCAGTGTTGCATTTACATACAAGGATCGTTCATGTGCTGTTTTCACCCATCTCTGATAGGAGTCATAATTGCTTAGAATGCCAGACAGTCCTGCTCCACTGCAACCAGCTCCTCCATGAGATTTGGCATGCTTCATAAAAGTTTCTTCCATGTTTTTATCAACAGCACATCGATTACCTGGAATAAAAGATATGGCAACACTTATTGCACCCCTTTTTAGTAGACCAGTTGCACCTGGGTGTGAACATTCAATATTTGCAATAAATATTGAGAAGAATGTTAGATAGCTAGCATAATTTTGACCATCAAAACTGAAAAACAGATTAGCCATATTGAAGAGACATTCTGCATACAGTAAAAAATTATTAGTCTTCACCACTTGCACTAGACTAAGAACAATCCATACATGGTCGATATAAGACATCCCGTCTGAGCCGTCTTTCCAAGATACCCCTGACGAACTTTGTCTCTGAACTTTAAATAACCCTCCAGGTATTTGATAACATCTTCATCATGCATTGACCCATCGACTTTTGTCTTATCAGGGAAATGAATTAAATTGTCGAGTTTTTCAGAAGATGATTGAGGCAGAGACTCAAGTACTTGTCGATCATTTTCAGACTAGTATTTCTCAAAGAGCAATCTCTCAAGACTTTCCATAACAATCTTGTGACAGTGCATTTCCAATGCATAATGTTTACCAGTCAATATACCATTCAAAGCACCAGATTCTATCAGTCCTGCCTCAACAAGTATATCTGCAAACCCGGAACCTTTCATCTTCTTCCCAATCATCTTAAAATATGCACAGACCAAATGAAATGTAGCAATCAAAACAATTTTGTTTCTTTATCTTACAGGATTGTTCCATAGGATTAGGTAGGCCTTCATGCGCACATCCAAATCAAATGTTGTGATTGCATACCGTTGGCCAACTTCAATTGTCGCTTGCTGAGCATATCTTAGACATTCTTGAACTGTCTTGTAATCTGTTATTGGATGTGTAATGATAGGATAGTAATCGATTGTTGTTAAGTTTGTTGGTCTCTCTCCAGTTTGTGATATAAATCCTGTCCAGCTGGGCACCTCCTGGCCTACCACGCTGCTTTTCATTCTTAGTAAGAACCATACAAGGTTTTTTTTCCTGGCAGCTAATCCAAAAGCTTGCTCACCCCTATATATTTCCACTGCTGAATATCAAAAATTGGACTTTGACGTTGAGAGATATATCTGTCCGGGAAGCTTTCACTCACTTCAAGTCTGATAGAGTGTTCTCCACTTCTTGTCAATGTTGGGATATCTTGAACAGTACCACCCACGTTTTCAGGGCTACCTTCAAAATCTTGCATCATTATCCCATGAGCAGTGTGTATGAATCCCATACCTGAAAGTTCATTGACCAACTGGTCAAAGTTATCAAATTCAGAGTGGAAAACTGAAGGAAAATTTGGATTTCTAACTATCTGTGTAGTTGTTAGCGCTGATGTTTCTTGAAGTGCTCTTGCAATGGTTGTCTCGAGCTCAAGGGAGAAAGAATAGCTCTCTGAATGTCCAAACGTATTCAAAAGTGTTATCAGCTCAGCACTTCTAAAGAGGTTACGCAGTGTCGTGCAAATCAGAATGTGTTTAGGAAGTTTCCACTGACCATTTGTCACTGCTCTGCAGATATCCTGACCTATTGAGAAGACCACTCTCTTTGTCTTTGGTGTTGTTTAACTTTCTTTTCCAGTCAATATATAAGTAAAGAACTTTTGAAGTGGTTCTGGCACAACATCTTCAACACTTTGAAGATACTGTGCGCTAGGAGGCCAAGGAAAACTACAGGATCTTGAAAATGCATCAAGTATCATTTTTTCTGAGATAAATTGCAACGTCTTTTGTAGTGTCAACTGCACCTAATTCATGAGAAGACTTTACTGCTGACTCGATATCAATTCAAGAGCTGTATACGAGATAAGAACGAAATGTATATTTGTCATCCAGTTTACAGAACGACAAGTTTGGACCATACATTTCATCATTCTCTATCTTAATTTTTAGATTCTCCCCTCTGTAATTGGGATTTTGGAAATTTATGTTCTGCAGCGAGGACACATAAAGAAGCCTCAGATCGCTAAGCTTCATGATTTTTTGTCATGTATTATATCATTATCAATAACATGACAAACTTTTGAAAATGCTTCCCTATGGGCCTTTTCAAGATCCCTCTGTTTTTCAATTTCTACTCTATCTGAGCTCCTCCACTGTATTGGATCTTGAATTTAATTAGCGCGACAACTATTGTCATATTGTGCCTCATATGCTAACAAATCAAAGCCCCTGATTCTAGTGAGAAGCTTTTCATCTGTTTTCATTTCTGCAGAATCAAGAACATTCCTCCAGCCAGCAAACTCAAACATTTACATTTTCTCTGTTGTCCATGAACCTTTAGTTTTTACTTTTTTTACGACCTTCTTTATTACAAAATATGCAATCTGGTTTGAAAATTACCCTGTCTTCTGCAGTTGCTGATGACCGAGTATTGCGTGATGTACTGGCTTTAGACGATTGTTCACCACTACTCGTCAAACGTTTGAGGTTCATTGTAAACCTCTTGTAACAGTCACGATGGTAGCCATGCTCTACAGTGAACTCTTTTGGTATGAGATCACAAGATCCATCCATCCTTTGAGATGACCCTACAGGTTGTGCAAGCCTTTGTGCACGTATTTTTCTAACCTGTTTTGTATTGCTACAAGGTCATCTGTATCAGAAATAAATGTGAATGATTCACATTTTGAATTTGGAAAGTGTATGACACAAGTTTGCTTTCTCTTTGACTCCTAGGTTCATCTCCTTTGTGCCTCGATCGTTTCCTCTCAACTGGGTCCATCTTTATCCGGAAATATTACGTATTAGGAAACCTGAAAATATATATAATATTCTTAACATGTAGATTAATCATAGCATGACTTAACATTTGTTCTATTATTTTTTATATATTTAAATTCCCATGACTCTATGAACAACATGATCATTTGGTACTCAATTCCACAAATTTGTCTACCCAGTCATTTTACTTTCTGCTGAAAAGCCATCATTAGACAATGTCATCTTCGTCTTTTATTCTAATTAATTGGAAGTAAAGTGAATGAATGGACAAATAGGTTGAGCACAAATGAACTTACAGTCTAGGAGAGTCACAGAAAAATACATATACATTGAGTGAGGAAATAGAACAAATGAGAATTCATCCTGTGCAACCAAACCTGAAAAAAGAAACAAAGTGATAAATTACCAAGAAAGTTGTATCCATAACTACGGGGAAAACATACATTTCATAAACATAAAGAATGAACAACAATTCATTGATAGTAATGCTAGGTGTATCCTGAAGACAAGGAATGCGTAGAAAATTACATTATGATAAGGTCATAGTGTAATTTTCTCCAGACAGTAATATAGACTACTTACTTTTTCAAAGATATATATTGTATATATCTGTTTTATTGAATGATTTAGATATAATGTTGTATTTGGAAATTGTCGGATACCTTCATTGTCTTAGTGATACATCTGACATCACTATCAATGCATTGTTATTCCTGATTTGAACATGAAAAAACTTAAAAAAGGACTACTTTTTAAAAATATGAGTCTGTTTTTACATTCACAAAAACCAATAAAACCGCTCATTCACACTATACCAGTATAGTAAAAGGTGCAAGTTGAGTAACTAGACATAATACTGCGATTGAAATCCTCAAATTTTACTTTTTTCCTTCTTCAGCACACTGTTATTAGTAGATAAAGTCCAAAAGTGTGTTTGTTTTGCTTGATTAGAAGAAAAACCGTATTTGTCACATTTACTTCCAGTAAAAAATGCTAAATTACCAGAAAAATCATTTTAAAGTCATATAATTCCATATATTCATATTTTTATACCACAACTTGCACATGTTTCGAAAGTCCAGTATCTCAGCTTTCTTACATATATATAATTTATGGCATTTCATGCCACTTTACATCTTCCAGGAAAGAGTATAGTACCCCTTACCCCTAGATCGTGCGTAGCCCCATAGGATACACACATCTCAAAAGGGACATTGCAGAAATAGTTTATCGTTAAATATCTAATTTTAACACTTTTTTTCTTGTTTAATGTATAAGAATAGATAATCTAAACCCATAAAGCTGTCAAAGTTTGCTTCATAGACAGAAAATCACAATTGTTATATTGTATTTTTGGTAAAAAATTTCAAAATTGACAAAAAAATTCATTTAAAACTTGTCTGATTCTACATACGAAAAGTTATTTTACTAAAGTTTGTGCTTCCCGTAAAGAGCAGTGTCTAAGGTTCCTAAAATATTAGTTTTATGTATTTTCATGCAGGTTTAATTAATCTAGAAGAGGATATAATACCCCATACCCCTACCTATTTTTCGCAATTTTGAGCAGCTCATGCAAATCAAAAACTATCCCAGACAGGTAGTGCATCCCAAAATATCCTATGTTAACATCTTTTTTCTTGTTCAGCAGGTTCTAAAGAACAAAAAATACCCATGTAGTAGGTTTATGGGGGCGCACGTTGGGCCCCTCCAACCCACAGACTATATGCAATGATGTGTATACATAGAAAATGTATGTTTGCCCTGAGGGCAGCTCTGATATATTGCTTGCCTCAACGCAGATTGGTTGCTATACAGTATGCAATGCTGTAAAGATAGGAAATGTATGTCTGCCCTTAAAGCAGCTTTTATATATTGCTGCCCTCAGGGCAGATTGGTAGATAACCACTATGCAATTACTTCAAGGATAGGAAATTTATGTCTGCCCTGAGGGCAGCAATATGTCTGAGCTGCCCTAAGGGCAGCAATATGTTTCCTATCCTTAAAGTGTATTGCATAGTGTGTATCTACCGATCTGCTCTGAGGGCAGCAATATATCAGAGCTTCCCTCAGGGCAGACATTTCCTATCCTATTTGCCATTTTTCTGCTCAGAAATTGCTGCCCTCAGGGCAGACATACAGGTCCTCAGTGACGTCATTGGGTGTTGTGCACATGCTTACTCCTCTAAGAATTGCCCTGAGGACAGGGCTGCCCTCAGGTAATTTTTCAGTCGCAATTTTTGCCGTCTGCTAGGTGTACCACTCCTCATTGGCCCTGATCAATGTGCAAAGTTTGAAAAGCGTACATGAAGCAATTTCCAGATCTAGGCTGTCAAAGAATTGACGGAAGAAGAAGAAGAAAAAGCCCAATGAAACCAATAGGGGCCCACCCGATAGGCTGGGCCTCTAACAAGCGAAATTAAAAATTAGGAACTGGAGACAAGGATACACATTAACAGTTCAAAGCTGGCTGCCGTTGTGCAGAGTTTCAAAACGAAACCCTGGTTTTAAATGGGTCAACATTTTTACAAATCATGATTTGAATGAAATGTAAAATTTATCAGACATGTTATTTTGTGTAAGATACTTAGCAGTTTCGATAGTTTTCACTCAATGAATGTCTACACAATTTTGTTTAACACTTATACTATTTTTCCAATATAGTCCATAACAAAGTTGAATGAAAATAAGTATTGTATTTTTATCCCAGTTTCATCTTAAATGTACCTTTTTGGTTTTTTTTACTAACATGGGTTTCTAATGTTTTAATGTATTTCTAACCAGAATAAATTTAATAGGAAATACTCTAACATCAATAGTAAACAGAGTAGCTATTCTGAATATATGTAAATGTTATGTTGCGCTAGACCGAAATATTTTCTTCATCATAAAACATTCTATTTGTTAATTGATATCGAATGCAAGAAATAAATGGAGATTTGATAAACGTTGTAGATCAGCAGAGTCGAAAAAAGTAATAGGTTTCTAGAGTGATGTATCTGGTAATCTAAATATGAGCTTGAGCTCCCATAACTGTAACGTTTGTGTATTTTTTATTCTTTCCTTCGAAAATCTCTTGTTCTACTCCTAAATTCATGTATAATTGTCTTGTGTTCGACTTGTCAACGCCGCTGTATTCTTGTAATACAGACAATTTTGTTATTATCTGGTCCTGACAATAATACTTTTGTGAAATAGCATTGCAGAGCGTAGACAATGCGATCTTTGTGCAAGGACAATACGTTGTAGTTCACAAGAATTTTCAGATTAGAAGTCATTTATACCTATGAGCTGTTTGAAAGTTTATGTCAAACAGTCCTATACCATTATAGATAATCATCGTCCCTAGAAATATACATTATATAGAATTCATAGGTATTATGTAACATGTTTTATACTCACAAACAACGTTTTAATTGATTAAATTTTAATTTTGTCTAGAGGTTACACTGTCACTCTACACAGCACTGTTATTCGACAAGAATAATGCTGTGTATTTCACATTTATTCAGGAAAACAAAAAACAATAAACACAAACAATGATGAACATATTCCGGAAGAAACGGACAATCAGACATGGAGAGGTAATGTCAACATCTTCCAAAAATTTTGTTGAAAATGTAGTTACAATATATGCTCCTACCAAGGTGAAAATAGGAAGTAATATTAACTTTTTATCAGTTGGAGCACTGTTTCACTTTAAAATCTTCAGACTTTCATTCTAGAGGTCTGAAATACATGCAGAACAAGCATACAAAAATGACACCCGCATTGTTTGCAAATGACGCTCCGAGGGGTTTATCACATTATATGTCAATTAAAAAATACGAAGTTTCGCATTACATAGTAGAACGAAATCATTTCCTCAATAAATCAATACATAATTTTTTTATGCTAGTTTGTTATCATATCGGTTTTTTATAAACAAAAACGTCGCTTATGTATTTCTTGGATCCGACTAAGAAATGTTTTCTACAAGGTCCAGCAAGGAATACTAGTATTTCAGGAAACCATTGATAATATTATGTTAACATTGATCGCTCAAAGTAACCTATTTGTAATATTTGCTACCGATCACCAACACGGAGATTTGTCACCTCAACAAGATAGCTCGGTAAAGGCTCATCCGTCAGAAGTCCGCCTAAATATATCACGATTATGCACAACTGGTGACCTAAGTCGTTTCGCTACTGACCAAAGGCAGTGAAGCACGAGGCTATCGTTAATGTTCTAAACCATGGACAGTGTGGAGAGAAAATCTTCCATCAATGTCTCTATTTTTACTCAGTCCTACTGTCTCTTTTCCCCATGGATCTATAATAATTTTTCTTTGTTTCACCGCAAGTTGATAGGGCGATTTGAAGAAGGCATCTTCTGTTTTCACAATCAACTGTCAATACCGATATGTAGACAAACAACTGATCGATGCTCTAGATTGCATAATGATTTCATTGACATCGACATACAAATAATCAGCAGTTGTCTCTTGCCTAGTTTGACCATCGACAACGCAAAAATACGCCAACAATTACTATTATTACAGACTGGAAGAGTTTTGATTATCGAGATAAGTAATAAACTTGGGAAACTAGATTCTAAAATCAAAATGGTTTTATTTGCAAAACTTTAATAATTTTTTATTTCTCAATGACATTTAACAATGGCATAATTCTGAAAACAACGATTTGCCATCTAATAATCTATCATTTTCTGTTGCGATGTGAGTAAAAACCCAAATGAAATAAATGTTATTAAGGCCGCCCTATATCTCAGAATATATTCCGGTTTACATTATTCTGTATTCAGATCAGTCACAGATGACGAGACAAACTCATTGTCATGCCATACCGAGCAAGGGTCTTTAAAGTTCATAAGTTGCATTGTTCAGCAGATGGTGTAATTACTTTGTCAACTAATTCGTTCGTCGTAATATTGCGTAGGCGTGTCAGTCTCCGTGGCAAATAATGGCATAACACTGTACGAACCGACAGCGCATAACCATGCAGGTATAGAATAAGTGAACGCACGGAGTGCAATCGTTATATATTGAACGAGTCAGCACGTTATCTAGCTTAAAACACGTCAACCATACCTGGAAATAAGTGTTGATCAATCAAATTTAGCCAAGTGTTTTTGAAGAGTAAGCTGAGCTAATCACCAGATTGAATGTGCCCACCTATGTATAACACTTTTGTGTATAACACTATTGTGCGCCCAAGGCGCTGGAGTTTGGCAAGGGTTGAATACGTGGAAACACGTGCGCACGACTTCTTATTCGTAATACGGTATTGGAAGAGCGAACAGCATGCTGAGCGGCGGCGACGATAAATTGTTAATTACACAAAATACTTAAAGAAACGCTGATGAAAGTGGAACACGATTGGAAATATTTTGGGTTTATAGGATTTTGAAAAGTTTGTCAAAAATTATTGAAAAATGAGGCACCAGACCATAATTTGTTGCTACAGACTAAAGTTAATTTCTTAATTTTGTTCAATCTACTTGGCAACAAAGTTAAGTTAACTGCTTTTTACTAAATCTAGTCAAATTTGCTTTTTTTGCAAATGTAAATACAGTGAAATAAACAAAAATTTTGCAAACTGTACTTATCATATAATTCTGCAGAATGTGTTGAATCTTACAAATTTTGATCCTTTACCTGTTTTTGATATATCACGGTTGTCAAATTGCGATTTTTCGAACAGTTATAACCACTACTTTGTTTGACTGCTGATAGTACATTGTAAACTCTGCTATTTTGCTAAACTGTCATTTTCATTGTGTGGTAGATGTTTAGGAAACTAAGGTATTTCATACTTTTGAAGTTAGTACCTCAATAAGGCAAAGTAAAATAGTTAAAATTGTATTTTTTATTCTATCTACTTAAAAATACAAGGAGTTCAAGTAGCTGGTAAAATATTTGTATTAAAAAGATATTTTGAAATTGAAAAGTTGAAAATGTCTAAAAATTGTACATGACAACACTACCTTATATTTTCAAGGCCACCTTGAACATGACCCTCTATTTTTCAAGGCCACCTTGGACATGGCCCTCTATTTTTCAGGGCCACCCTGGACATGACCCTCTATTTGTCAAGGTCACCTTGGACATGACCCTCTATTTTTCAAGGTCACCTTGGACATGACCCTCTATTTTTCAAGGTTACCTTGGACATGACCCTCTATTTTTCAGGGCCACCTTGGACATGACTCTGTATTGTTCAAAGCCACCTTGGACATGACCCTCTATTTTCTTAAATTACCAAAACTTGGGGAATGGACAAAACAATAATGACAATTTCAAAGAAAACAGTAGGATCTGTCATTTTGAAATGGTAAAAATCTATTTATTGTGCAAATGTATCAAAAGTGTCGGGTACCCTATAGCTAAAAGTTACAATATTACAGATTACCCTTAAAAACATGTGAATTGCAAAAACAGAAGAGTAGATGAGCTTAAATTTACTGAATAAACCAATATTACTGCAATATCCTATTATCCCAAAATATTTCCAATCGTGTTGTGGGAGCAATGACAAAGTCCAGTGGATATTTCAGGATTCTTGCGAGTTGTTGAGAAAAGGAAGAAGCCAAGAGTTGAAATCTAGCATTGTTAACGCCGGCGTTGAACCTGGTATGTCTAAGTACAATTCACTGATTGCTAATGACGAGGAGATGTTGCCTGTTACTAGTATTAATGCTTCATGCAACTCTGATTTATCTTGCACCGCCGCGTTTGAACACAAAAAGCGACAAAGAGATTGAAAAATGGCATTTTTGACGATTCCTAAAAGCACCTTGAATACAAACAGTTGCTCCGTGAACACGTTTAGGTTTCAGCAAAAAAGAGAGAAATAATTTAACCTCAGAGATTTCGTTCAATATTAGCTTAATACATTAAAACCTTGAAGAAATGACAAAAGACGAATTACATTTTGTACCATATCGTTAACAAGGTGCCGGTGATCTATCTGTGTTATTAAATTCCATTCACTTGCTTATACGACTCCAAAAATGGCGTAATTTGAAATTATCACTTTTTCATTATACTGGCATCAAATTCAGCTGTACAACGACCAAGCTATGAACAAATCCATTCTCACTAACTATCACTCGAGCATGTACTGTTGGTCATGAACTGGTCAAAATCTATTTGGGTAGGCCACCTGTTACTGCAGGTGGTTTATTGCTTAGTATGCTGCATCCTAAAATAGAGTATCAAACTGCTGTAATAGTAAATGAAAGGAACCAAATGATGAATGTCACACCAATAATCCCCGCAGCGCGGGTATACTCTCAATTGGGGTACAATTCAAGTGAATAGCATTGTACCTAAGTCTTGTGAGTGCCAACCTGCGACGGGGGTTATCGTTTGATTTGACAGTTCGTCATCACTCAATATTTTGAGGTTTTGTGAGAAAGCGTAGTAGTTGCAATGACCTGTTGAACATTGACAATGTGCGTGAAATTCTTGCGACTGTATATCAAACGAGGACGTAATCTATGACAGCGAAATATATGTTGCGCGGAAGAGAATTGCCGTCAATAAAGGGTGACAGTGAAGTGGCCCCAAGTTGATTTTGAAGCATTGGGAAGACAGGCAATTATTCGAGGGAGGTCAAATATTGTTAAATTTCATATCCGACTCAGGCTGATAATTAAGCTGTATTCTTTTTTTGATATATTCTGAATAAGAAATTTGTTTTGTGATGCTAAGAGTTTTATGCTTAATTATATTTTTAAACTTCATTGTCCAACTTATTCTAGAAACCATTACAATTTTCAGAAAAAGAACATTACACTACTTCAATAACAGAGCCCACATTTATCTGTAACAATTTTGTGTCACTCATCAAAACAAGTTTTTTTCATATCATCAATAGCACATCATGGCACATGAAGTCAATATTACTGTTGAAATAGAACACATTTGACTTTACATGACGTGGCTGTGCAATCCTGCATTATTGAAATGTCATGAGAGTCTTTTGTGTAAGAATAGCGTAATCAAATTTAATGATCATAATCAAGCATCTACAATATAGATATAGTTATGTGAAACAAAGTGCCACTTTACAGACAACTCTGCACAACAGGCATATTTCTAACACTTTTTTGTTTTAAAATACTTTACTCTGGAAGTAAGATTATTGTTGCTTCAAAGTTTGGCCCTTGAAATTCCCCTAAAGTACTTAAAATGAAGTTTAAATGAGCAAAGTGCTATTTTTAGGAGTACTTTAAATGTGATTGTAAACTTGTAAAATTCTAAGAAACCACTTCTCATTGTAAATACAGCTCTCTTCCATTATGTCACAACCTCCCAATGTGTGTTTTTATGGGTGTTTAAAATGTGCATTTTACTGAGAGTCATGTACTTGATTCATGGAGAGGGCTCCATGATTCTTCACGATGAAAGTTGAAATTCAAATTATCACTTCCAATGCAGACATATTTCTAGCCCTGTACACAAGAATGTCTTGTTCTTGAACGCTGACAAGTTGAGGTAAAAATTCTGATATGCCTAATAGCCATACTTGCAACTTTGTCAGTCGGAATAGCCATCACATAGTTTTGTTCATGAGAAATTATTTAAAGATATTGACATAGATCTGGTCGGGTGGTTGGGTAGGTTGCTAGTTTGGTTCATCATAGGTCATATTCAACACAACAATTGAATTTTTATCTCTCAGCATTCTTACCATGACAGATAGCTGGAATAATTTAAGCCTTGGTTGGCCGTGGGGCTTGGGCTTCTGTCGTGCGGCTCGCGCCTTGCCTCAACCAACTACATGACAGGTAAAATGTTAACCTTATAATTCATGGTTCTTATCAATAATTGCAGTTTTGTGAATAGTTAGTGAGCTCTGATAAGAAAATGGAAAGCACTCGGCTGGTAGAAATGATAAATGAATTCCATCACCACAGTGAGGTTGGGAAAAAAAACAAAATGGAGCCAACGGAGCCAACGAACCCGAAGGAGGGCAAGAATGACTTAAATAGTTAACTCTGATACCGGACAGGAGCCAAACGGGACCAAAAGTCCTCCAAATCGACTACATCGACGACGTCTTTTCAGTGTTGCCCCTTGTTGACTACTGAACTAGAATCGGAATCAATTTTGTGAAATCAGATATGGAGAAGAGCGCCCCATCGTTAAGAATGCGGGCTTTTCGGCAGTCCCTCCATTTAATGAGCTTTGATCATGGAAGGACTGTGATCGGGGAAAGCGTACTTTTTTCGCCAAATGCAGAAGGTGCACTGATAAAGATGGATTTTGCAATTAGCCATTCCAGGTCGAGCGTGCGTTGCTACGCATGGTAGCTTGGTAACTTCAATCTCAAACTTCCAGTTTCAAAAAGTCGTATGCAATGCGAACGAAGTAACATCGGCTATAAAAAACTCGGGTGAAAGACATTTGTTTGGCTGGCTCCTGGAAAGTAAATACCAGTTTGTTATCTGATGAGAATAACAAAGGTTATGAACAACCTTAAAGTCATCAATAGTGTGATTTTTGATTGCAAAGATAGTTATAATTATAGAAGTACTCTGGAGATGGTCAAAGTACGAATTAAAGAAGCCTCCATTAAATATGCAAAAAAAAAACAAATGGGTACAAAAAATTGATGACAGAGAACTTAAAACAATTAGAAAATCAATTGAATAACCTCGAGGGGAGAGACAGAGATTTAGAAGCAGAATATTTGGAGAAGAAGAGGCGGTATGATAAGTTTCATATTGATAGAATGAGGGATACCCAAATTAGGACTAGGGTAAAATGGTACGAGGAAGGAGAGAGAAATACCCGTCCAGTTATTTTGGGTTTGCAGAAAAAAACGTTACAGAACAAAACATATGAACATGCTTGAGGTAGATGGAGGTAGATGAACTAAACAGGGTGAAATTCTTGGGGCTGCAATACATTTTTACCAATCTTTATATAAAATTCAGACAGAGTAATGAAATTCATAATTATTTGAATAATATTAACATAACTCACAAATTTAGTATGAGTGAGCGTAAACGATGTGAGGGGTTAATAAAAAAGGAAGAATGTAAAATGGTCGTACGGAAGATGAAAACTAACAAATTTAAAACGGCAGGTTCGGACGAATTCCAGTGGAAATCTATAAAGTTTTTTGGAAAGAATTACAAGATTTGATCTTGAATTCGGTGAATGAGGGTTTCTCAGAAGGGCAGTTTGCTCTATCACAGTACAAAGGATTGATAACTTTAATTCCCTAAAAAGAGCCTAGGCTAGATATTCAAAATTTGCGGCCTATTTCGCTTTTGAATCATGATTATAAAATTATAACGTATGTACTAGCTCATTGATTGAAAAAATTCATCCAGATGTGATTAATGGTGACCAGGTGAAATATATTAAGGGGCGTATAATAGTAGAAAATGTGCGTGTTATTGAGGACGTAATTGAACTTGTGAATTTGCAGAACGAAAAGGGAAAAATGGTGCCATTTTATTTTAACATTTCTTCAAGGCCTTTGATTCTATTGAACATAATTTTCTTTTCGCTGTTCTTGATAAATTTGGGTTGGGAAATTCGTTCATTAAGTGGATAAAATTAATCTACAAAGACTGTAACAGTGCTATCATTAGTAATGGGTGGATTTCAAGATTATTTGAAATTCAAAGTGGGGTTTGGCAGGGTTGTGTTTTGTCAGCTTTATTATTCTTATTGGTTGTAGAGATTCTGGCAGAGATTATAAGAAATGATCCCGAATTAGAGGGGTTTATTATAAAGAATGGGAACAGTTCAAAGCAGTTAAAATCACGCAAATGGCCGATGACACACAGATCTATAATAGTAAGGCAAAGTGTCTTTGCAGAGTGCTTAACCTTATCGATGAATTTGGGAAGTATCCTGCGTTAAGATTGAATAGAAATGAGACAGAAGGGCTAAAACTTGGAACATGGAGGAATAAAGCTGACATTGGGTACATATCATGGCCTAACACCCCAATAAAAGCTATAGATGTTTTCTTTGGTCACAATAAAGGTACTTGAAAAAACTGAACTGGGATGATAAGCTAGAGAAGATTCAGACAATGTTAAAAATATGGTAAAGAGGACACCTTACACTATTTGGAAAGATCACCATATTGAAATGCTTAGCTTTTTCCAAGCAGCAATGATTGAAACTCTTGCAGATTTCTGTCGGCGTTTGACAAATATTTGTCATGATTTCCTGTGGGGTTATAAACGGGGTAAAATCAAGCGTTCTATTATCAGCAACAAATTTGAGAATGGGGCTGGAATTGATAGATGTAGATGCTATGATAAAAGCCCTGAAATGCAAGTGGGTTTGACGTTTTTTCAAAGGTGGAGAAAATACTTGGATGGTAATACCACAGTTTCATTTCAGTATGTATAGAGGGAGTGAATTGATACCGTTTCTGAATTTAGACAAAATTGGGGTTAAATTTGTAATAAGTCACCTCCCAGCTTTGTTTAAGGAGGTCTTTCTTTCATGGTATGAAGTCTAGGGTTATGAAGTACGACAAGCTGTTACAGCGAATGGTGTTGCAGAACAAATAATTTGGGGCAACCAATTAATCAAATGTAAAAACAAGCCTTCATTTTTTAAAGAATGGATCAACAGTGGTATAGTTTATCTTACTGATGTATTTTTAATGGTCATTATCTATCTTCAATGCTTTTGAAAGACATCCAAAAAAGCAGCAGGAATTGGATTGTGCGGTTGTTAATATTGAAAAAGGCAATTCCTTGAGAATGGATGTCACTTATGTTAAAGTTTTTCCACTGAACATCTGAACGTAAACATTTAAACAAAACGAACTTCCTCGTATTTTTGAAGCATAGGACAATCTCTAAACATCATGCGAATTCTGCGTTAAGAAAGTGGGTATAGATCAGAAATGTCTCCAAATAGGAGTGGATTATATAAATTACGGTCGGTAGAAGTCAACGGAGCTCGCTACGCTTACTTTATTTACAGTCTTGTGATCATATGACACCTAACACTCTGAAAAAGCCATACAATAACTAACCAGCTGTATATGCACAATATATCACTGTATACCTCGCTAAGAAAGCTACTTTAATATATTTAGCAGTTATACCAATCAAGGTTGAATGTGGTACAGCAACAAGGTACCGATGAAAACTTCACGTTGGTGCTGAACCCTGCCATAAAGTTCGTTATTGTTTATTTTTGATTTTTCTAGGCAGGCTTATCAGCCTGTTAGTGTTACTTTAAAACCATAATAATGAAGCTGTTTTCATGGCATTATTGGCTTTTTACTCAATTTCAGAAAAACTGCTATTTTTAATTGAAGGTTTGCTGTCACAAAAATTGACATGAACACTCACTTATAAGCAATATCAGATATTTATTTTACAAAGATTGCCAAATTTGCAAAGGTCTTGGCAAACGGGAACTTTGCCTGAAAAATTTACATATTCAGTTGTTGTATTTATGGTATTTTACTATTTACATTAGTTACAAACTTAGGACTACTGTTTTAAATATATGTTGCTGTCGTCTGTATATTGATTGACACCTGTCTCTCACATTATTGCTATTAGTTTTTAACTTCATTGAAATGCTGATATTCAACATCATTAAGCAAATAATTATGCAAATTAGTACTGATTATGCCTGTAACATCTACCAAAAGCTCATCAGGTTGTACTTCTCAGAAACAAACAAAATCGTTGTACAAGATTTGATTCCGATCCTATTGCAATGCTTTTAAGATATTGTACTAACACACAAACACTAACACAAAGACAGACATGCAGAGAATGATAGGCATTGGCAATAACTCATTTGAATAAGTCAGCGAGAATCCCTAGCCACTACTGCTACAAAGTTTGGTTTTTTGGGGGTTTTTTTTGCTACTTGTCCGAGTCATCTGTGCCCCACTCCTCATAATTGAGTGCGTCTTCTCTTGCTATGTAAATAAGCAAAATGACATACAATAAGTCAAAATGTAACTTCAAAAATTAATTTGTGCTAGTTGAAACCCTAAAGATTCTGTGTACCAAATGACGTTGACATTTAACAAAGAATTTTGAGATATTGATGACACAAAATCCATACCATGCATACATACATACATACATACATACATACATACATACATACATACATACATACATACATACATACATACATATTACATACACCACACGCAGAAATTCATGATTCGCACGTATTCGACGAGCACGCGTCAACCTGTGACATAGGCCTACTCTGACGGGCTACGACCCGGCGAGTGGGCCAAACATTACAAACATACAAATTAAGGTGCTCAGAAAATCATTTATCGAAAATTGCTTAGCTGTCAGGGCTTTAAAAAGTAATATATCAAAATGATTGGTTACATGTTGTCTTGTGTTCATTTTTCTCAATTTCCAAGTCTCGGCAGGACATTCGTTTCAGTTTTTATCGTTACCGTAGGGGAATTATCCCGACGACGTACATGTACATTTCCTGGAAGATGAAAACGACGAATCAAAAGTTTGAAAGGTCATCCGATTTGCTGTTTAGAACTAGCAACTGGTAAATAATTGAGACCAACCTGCCTCGCAAAAAAATTGCTGCAAAATGTCATTCTGCCTCGATTCATCATCCGTATCGAACTTTGAAGGAAAATGTGCACCATAAAAAGCAGAAGTAAGTGTCAGTGTATTTTTATTTGTAACAAGCACAAATTACATTTTGTTACTTTCTAACCCAGTTCTCCCAACATCTAACTGGCCACTCTAACATCGTATACAACATCCCGTCACTTACTTATTACGTCGAGTATTTCGAGGATTTGAAGCTTTTCAAAAGCAGTGTGAGCACGATCGTCGTGTACAGGGAATATTCTTGTCATATTAGGCGACTCTGCGCTGTTAGGAAGCATGGTTTCTTGCACCACTCGTCGGTTCGTTGATTGGGAAGTGAGACGGTAAATATGTTATTAGAAGTGTAAAAGGGACAATACACGGTGGTAACACTTCTGAAAAAAACAGTGATAAAGAACGACTCGGCCTGGCATTCCGGCAGCCCTCGTTGTGGTGAACTGCCGCTTGTTTGAAACATTATTGCAGTGTTCGGCAATTTTAGCGCCATAGGGAAAAATCGCTAAGGACTGTTTGAGTTGGTTGAAGATGGTATAATATGCATCATGTATTCCATCGATCACATGATCGCTGATGCTAATTACGGAGTCACAAATTGCTTTTGCATTGACGTTTCACAACATTCACCGCTGACACAGACCTTCCGCTTGATAGCCATTTAAGATGACAGTCAAAGAGAAGAGAGATTTGCGGGACATCATCTCACATTTCGCTAGGAATACCACTGCCCATGGAATACCAAACATTTCAAATAGTTCGTCTCTTCTTCGCCGTACTGTCTGGTCGCTGATCGTCTTGGCGGGGTTTACTTTG
>LD343079.1:479016-494094 GCA_001465055.1 Ptychodera flava
TATCGTGTCAAATGTCAAAATACCTTTTTTGTTCAGTGAATCAAAGATTTTGTAAACACAGAAGTAGTAATATTCTCCAAAAAATGTGCATCGCTGTTGCTGACCGATGACTGTCTTAACTGCCTCACGTGACTTAGAAAAGGGCGACTGGTCTCAATTTCTACTGAGATCGTGATGTTGACATCGTGATGAATATCATAGACAGTCGAGAAAGAGGATGGGAAGCTACCGCAAAGAACAAAAGGATTGTGAAGAAGCGATGAGCCAGAACGTGTGAGTCTATTTTTGCATAATTATCAGCTGGGCGATAGCCGCTGCTCGACATCCGGTAGTTCGCAGTGAAAAAACTTCATTTGAACTTATCTTCAGCATAAAGTTGTCTTTCCGATTGAAGTCGGATTCCCTTATCCTAAAGATTGATTTATTCCTAGCTGCGACAAAGAAACATTGCTTTCCTTCTGAATGGATATATTCTCTGTTAGGAAAAAGGTGTGTTTGTGACACACTGAATGTAAGGCCTGCAAGCATGTTTTAAGAGATTGTACGACAGTTGGGTGGTAATTGGATTTGTTTATCAATGGGTATGCAACTCCAAAGTAATTTATTCAAGCATATTTCGTTCAAAGGAAATACCGTAGCTTCCTATTCTGTTTCTCGACTGTCTATGATAATATACATCATTATACATCTACCATCGGGAACAATAGAATTTTCAGTAGGTTAAACGAGCCGTACGGAACGCCCGTTCCGAAACACGTACGGTTTCCAGGCACCCCATCCCCTGTGACTTCGCGTTCACTGGTGAAGTGAGCATTGGATGAGTGCCAGGACATGTATCGCGCGCGCTCATCGGAAGAAAACTTGTTGACATTGCACAAAAACAGTCACTACACTGACGATTTGATGCCCCACGAGACGAATGTAAGATGTATAATAATAAGGTTATCACGAAAATACCGCAATGGATGGACTCGGACATTGGTGCCGCGCATCGCCCTGTGCTTGACGTCGGACGATACGCTGCGCCAATGTCCTCGTGCATCCTTTGCGGTATTAACCTCATAATATTCAAAATACGACGGCAAAGTACGTAATTTTTCTGAAATGAGAATATGTAGAAGACAAGGTCGAGTAGGACGATAACTTCGTATTGGAATCAGCCCAATAATGATACATAATTGCATGACTTTAGAAAGTACAATCTAATAATGATGACGACAATGATAACGATATCGATGCTCAAATAAAATCGATATAACATCTTTGAGGAATATAGACCCAAAGGCAAGATTCTGTTTCATTGTCGTCACCGCTGACTTAAGGCTTCAGAAATTTCTATCTGTAGGCATTTCATTTGTTTTACATACGCATCATCGCTAATATACACACGACTCCTTAATGGCCTAGAGTGAAAACAATAAAAATCTTTGATGACTCCTTAATATCATCTCTAACCTCGACTATGTATGCCCTTATAGTGGATAATATACATTACGACGTAACTTTACTTGGTTCGAACCGTCTTTCGCTGAAAACAGTGATTTTAACATCGGCAAGATATTCACTTCTTGATCACCATTTCCCAAATCAATGTAAACTTCACAAGATACATGTACTATATAGAAAAACTGTTTAATTGAGCTACATCTCATGGAGTGTATGGTTTCTATAATTAAATTACATGCACATAAGAAGAGAATCGTTGCCGCGAACTAGCTGAACGTAATTGCTTGGATAAGTCTACATTCCGGTTGAAAGTTGACTCTCGATCTAACGAGGGTCATCAGGAAGGAAGTTAATATATGCTTCAGTCATAAAGCTTTCAAGACACGCTTCGATAATCACATGAAAAAATTCAAATAATATCTGTTGATCAATATACGCCTTGGAATAAATGTTTTGCACTAGTCTTTCATTGTCCTCATCCAAAATCAAATATTATTTGTCTATTCAAATATACCTAAGATCGTATAAAATCGTACGACCAAATCATTTAAACAAGGCGGACGAGATAAGGAAAATCTAAGTCTGTCTTTTTGAGGATTGCAGAATGCAGGAAACGTAATTTATGTTATTGTACTTAGGTACGTGTGGCAGTGATCAATTTCGTTGCCTATCTGGTAGTCCTAAAGGATACTGCATTGAAGAAAGTTGGAAGTGTGATAGGAAGACAGACTGTTACCATGGCGAAGATGAAGCAAAGTGCGGTAAAATTACTCACCAACTACTTTCCTGAACTAAAGAAAAAAGATTTGTTTCCGTTTATCTTTTCGACAACTTATATAGGTCACATGTTGACAAAATAGAGAACGCAGTTGGCTCGACTTTTCTGTCGAACGGTTCACTTCATACTCTCCATACGATAATGAGTCTTGCAATGCGCTCAACTTGGCCTATATGCTTTTATACTAGATTGCATCGAAGACAAATTTAAATGCAATGATCCAACTGGTACTTGTATAACTCTTAATATGGTATGCGATGGCATTGATGACTGTCCAGATGGTAGTGATGAGCACTTCACTACATGTGGTATGTATAAGATGTAATTACCAGGCTGAGTCAGTGTCAAAGGCCTCCTGAGGACGAACTCTTTTTCTGGCCTTATTGCCTATCCATCCTTAGACATGTACAGGATATTAAAAATTATATATTCTTTACTGTGCATATATAATTTATTTTGTGACAGCTGTAAAACTTCTAATTATCCGTTGCTAATCCAATATGCAAGTTATCGCGCAAAAAAGTAATGTTGCGGCCTTATTGAATTCACTTCCTTGTACTCTCCACTTCGACGGGTACGTCATCTGCGTCCTACAGAAATTGTCCCAGCTTGCTGTTTGCACACCCGGGACCTTTTAACATCTACTTGTAATTGCTTGAAGATTGCTTGAATTCGCAGCAATTATCAGTGACTACCAGCTTGTCTATGACTGGCAGCAGTCACACAAAGAACTTTTAGGAGTAGTCAACACATGCATTTTATATCAATTTTACGCATACAGTCAAGATAGAAATAATGGCTTGGGTATCAGATCAACAGCATATTCAAAAAGTACATAACAGATAAACAACAATTGATATACAATGTATGTGACCCTTGCTGTTAGGACGCTTACATGATGGCTGCAAGTCTACGTAAAGCTAGAAATCACAGACAATAGTGACAATTTCGTGGTAAATGTCGGCAATTTCATGTAACTTCTAAAACTTCTCAGTCGCTTAAACGGCGAATTGCGATAATTGCTTCAGTAATACGCTAAAGGTCACTATAGATTAGTTAATTATTGAATCCTTTCTAACTGGTCAAGCAGCTTCACAATTGTCCTGGGTAGCGCTAGTTTCAGACTCTTTATGTTAGTGTACATATTGACAGATATGACCTACCGCTGCACACCAGCAGTGTTTTACGAATCTGGGAAATGCCATCGTTGCTTCATATACCAATAGCAACATTTTATTCAAGGTTTCAGACATTTTACACCATCCTAACAACATTGTTTTTAAATTTTATTTTCAGGTTTAATGGCTTTCAAGACAACAAACTCCAAACGATTGTCCCCAACAGGTGCGATAACGATCACAAACGCTTCAAGTGAGATCTGTGCCCTGACGTGTTTACGTTTCAGCGAGTTTGTATGTCTATCGTTTGATTACGATTACGTAAATAGAGAGTGCTATATCAACCCTGGAAACAAGGACACGATCGTATTCTTTCTAACAGACGATAATGACTACGTATACTATGAGAGGATTCATCATGGTAAGAATGTTTTTCGTCTTTTGCACTATCCTCGACTCTAAAATATGACAGTTTCTTGATAAAGGAGAACAGTTTTTACAAACCATGTAATCAAAATAAAGTTTGCGTATGTATTTCAGCCGTAATTCATACCATATATATATATATATATATATATATATATATATATATATATATATATATATATATATATATATATATATATATATATATGTATGTATGTATTCATTCGGCTAAGTCAAATATCTCGCGATTGTCTTCGTCCAGTTCGAATCTCCTTTCAGGCACAGTAAAACAGGCTACCCCGTCCGACTTGAGTAGGGACGTGAGGACAGTAGCACTGTAACAGTCCTACAGCAGATTTCGTACCCTCTGTAGCCGTTAGACGACAAAAAAGTGTAGTTGGCTTCCGGTGTTCGTTTTAGCCGGGGAAACAAAGGGCCAAATGTCGAATTTCATGGTGATCACTTTCCTAATGAAATTATGAGGTAGCTAATTTAACCGGTAACCATACCATATTTTTTTATTCTTCAATGAAGTATAAGCAGGTTATGTATTATGCTACTGTCTAGTCCATGTATTAGGGAACGCTGCCAAAACAGTTATGGGTGGGTGGGGGTCTGTAGTCAAGGCTGAAAAAAGTACCGACATGATGCCGTAGATAGAACACGGGTCATGTAGATTTCTCATCTGTGCTGTTCTACGTCACACAGGTAGTGATAAGGGCCATTCACAAGCTAAAAGTTAATTAATATCACTGAAAACTAGTGAAGTGTAAATGCCAAGACCAGGGTGTCGAAGCGGCATTTTATTTTACCCATTTGTCACACCTTCCATACTTTTCTTCAAACTTTACCTTGAAGGATAGCGAAAATTAAATGCAGCTGCATTTTTAGTAATAATAATTAGATATTTTCTTTCAAATTGCACAGAGTCATTAAGGGTACACAGAAATCTTCTCAAAATTGTCGACTGCCATTACTAGCAGCGGGTAATTCCATTATTGTCAACCATATGTTGTCTTCAACGCAGATTTCAGCACCCTGAGCAACAATACGGCGCTGAAGTTCCAACGCTTTCCAAACACGAAGACGGCATTGGTCGCTGAGCCTCAACAAACAACTGCTGAAGAGTGTGCACTGCTATGTTTGGATGCTTCTCATTGCCTGGCTTTCACTTACGAAGCACTGACAAGTCGTTGCTGGTTGCATGATGCAAGTTATTCAGTAGATGGCGTTGCCTTGATCAAAGACCTCACGTACGACTATTATGATCGCAGAGGTGAGTATGTGGGACTCACTTTTTGTAGCCGGAGCACGAATTTGCAAACAATGCCTCGTGGGGGCGTTAAAATGTTTCACTGCATGAAAACCCTATAATACTTACTGTATTAACATGGATTATTGCCTGTATTTTAGCTGAAGAGTGCATATACAGATGAATACAGTCAAGAATCCATTTTTTGTATTCAGCAAGCCTGTATTCATGTGGATTCATGTGAATTCACGTGTATTACACTATAATACAGGCAACTCATTAATGTGAATTTATCTGAATTATTGGGTTTTCATGCAGTGTTTATGCTCGCATACGATATATGTATTAACGTAATCAGCAAACTCAACGTGTTATTGTCATCGGGAAACACCATAGAGGTAACATAATTCTTACCTGACAGTATGACAAGAAAAGAATGTTTGTTCAAAAAACTTTCTTCAGGGATAATGTTATCTGGAAAGTAGACTGATAAGATCTCTCAAGAAGTTCCATAGTAGATATCGATGTGTTGTTGAGAAATATGACACTTCTGTCATTGAACTGCGTAGTGACACCGTACCACCTTATGACTTGTTTAATCGATTTACCAAATTGCATCAACTGCAATTGTACAGCGAGTTTGTCAATTATGACCGTTTCCAATGCTGACAAGCTGGCATGCTAGCAGGCTTCCCTTACCCATTCAGGACAATTGTTCCACGACTTACTATAAGGCCACAAAATGTATTGTGCTGTTCCGATAACATGGTTTTCAAAATACGGTAGGTAGGTCAGCAGGAATTTTTTTTCCAAAATATTATTATTATTAAATATGCACTTTTTCAGGGGTTTAGTGCGATCAAACACTGGCCACAAGGTATCATACATATCAAAGTAATAAAAACATTAAAGACGTCCTCGTTCAAGCAAAAATCAAAGGCCAAGTAAAGAACACGTGATTTTGCGGGATTTTTCTTTCTTTCTTTTTACTTCTGTGTTTACGTAGCTCTAAAAAGTTTAGGGTTGGCAGGTAAAAAATAGGGTAGGTCGAGTTATCGGAACAGCCTTTGGCCTAAATTTTTCAGGATTGTCCAACTAAAAGTGGTCAACAACAAATAATTCACAGCTCTGAAAATGTTTTACCTTGAATACTGGACCAGTTTTAACGCCATATTTGTTTTTTATAAAACTCTCACGATTTACGACTTATTTTTTGCCAAGTACGTTTTGCCAAATACTGTCACCAGTAGCTAGAAAGTATGCTAAACCGGCCATAACCTAAATAAACACCATTATGTCTGCCGGTCGAAGTCATTACTGTGGATACCATAGGGAGACATTCATGAAATCAAAATAACCTTTAATCATGGTCACTGTGCAGTATTGTGCATGTTTACGTTTGCTGTTTATAGGAATCGAATGTTATGCACAGGAGGATGGGTCTGACTATCGCGGCTTTATGTTTACTGCATCAAGCGGGGCTCTTTGTGAAAATTGGAGCTCCTTAGATCCATCAAAATTTAGGTTTACTCCGTCGACAGCACCTGGCAAAGGGCTTGGTGATCACAGTTACTGCCGTAATCCAAATGGTGCAGCTATGCCTTGGTGCTATACGAGTGACAAAAGCGAAGTCAGAGAAATGTGTGCAGTAGGCTTACCGAAATTGCAGTGTCTTTCATTGAAGCCAAAGGCGCAAACCACAACGGTACCGATTCCCAGTCAATGACCAAAAACCGTAACGCCAGTAGAAATTGACTGTTCAGCTGATCCAACCGGTCTTTACTATAATGGAAGCAAATCGACCACCGTGTCTGGAAGGCCATGTCAAAACTGGTTGAGGAACTATCCCCATTCACCAACACGTTATCTAGACATTGGTGTCGAAGACAGAAACTTTTGCCGTAACCCAGACGGAGCAGAGTTGCCATGGTGTTATACTAGTGACCCGGATGTAAGGTGGGAATATTGTGATGTCAGGGAACCGCCGTGCATTGATCCAAGTAGGTTAAACTTACCTTTGATGTAACTTAAATACAAATGTAAAGCCCTAAAAGAAATGCAAAATACGTCGACATTATCCCACCTAATTTCTTAGTTTAAAGCGGTATTTTTGATACGTCATATTGATATCGTCACTACGCAATCGAGATTTGTTTATCGTCATCGTATCGACCTAATCACTGCAATAACAACACCAAACATCACCATAGTAATGCTTTGCAAATGTTACCTCAGTCGTATCGTCATTATAATCGCCATTGCCGTCTTTGTGGTCATTTTTGGTGTAAGAAAACTTGTCACCGTCTGAGTTTTTCGGGAATCGAAACTTTTATTTCTTATCCATAACGTTAAAGGGATAGTCTACCCAAATATCAACTTGCCTTTAAAAGTTGAGATTAGTTCTGTAACATTTATGATGAAAAGTTGAGAAATGTGCTGTTTATTCTTCGAAAGTAATGTTTATCATGTTGTGTATAACGCAATTTTCGCAGTTCGAAAGCGCACCCTATCGGAATTTCTCAGAGAGGCTTCAGCTTTGATGACGTACAGTTGTTGTTTTGGTTGAGAAAGTTTGGGGGTATCACTAGGGGTCTGATCTGCTGTAAGTTTGTATTGAGCACTATGATATGGATACACCTGGCCTTCAACCTTATAACTTTGAACCAGAATGCAGCGATTCCGAACTGCAGGATTTCGAAGCTGGTGTTTCCGACGAATACAGATGAACACATCGACAGAATCTGAAGTGAAATAAGGGAACGTGGCTTCAACGTTTATCGTAGGACACCGTAGAAGTTACAATCGGAAACCATATCTTTTATTGCATGGAACTGAACGGATCTTCGATTGCAATGTGGCGAAATGAACTCGAACTTATGTGGCCGAATTGATGTATTTTCGGACAAAAACGTTCAATCAGTATTGCAAGCTATTATCACTTGACAGCAAGCGATGTTAGATTTCAAACGTCCGAAGAGAACTGGATGCCGAAATTGCTCCACTTCTTTAGCTTCTTTGAAATTCTGGTCTCAAAATATGGACGACTCCTTTTATAACAAAGAATGTTTATCGAAAATGCCAATTCAAAGTGCTAGTGTTCCAGTCGATATAAATTTATAACAGGAAAAGGAGTGAAAGATTCACAAACTGATTTTAAGCACAGTTCCACATCGCGGAGGGAGGAGCGGAGACAAAACGGACAACTGGAAGGGCTCATCTGTCGATTCTAAATGGAGTGTCCCCCATCAAGCAAAACAATAATCTTTATCATATACCTCGAGCCACGTTTCTGTGTAACGCTCTGGGGAAATCGCACGATCGGGCCCTTCCGTCGTACAACCTCGACCCTCAAAAACCCGTATCAGGGCCGTAAAGATTATTACGGCACTGGTGGGCGCATCCTTCGGATCTAGTATAATGATGTCATTTGTTTACCTATAGAACTTGTGGCGCAACATACGATACCAATTGGGCGTAACTCGTAAGAAGAAGAGCGTGATGTAACGCTAATATAGTAAATTATATTACACCTGCAGCGAGATGTGATCATCATAAAAAATGCGTGTTCCCCTATAGCGTTACACAGGAACGTGGCTCGAGGTATGTGATAATAAATATTCTACACACTTTGATGTTCTCAAGGAACTAAATTAAACTGCAACACACTTTAATTTCCACGAAACACTAAATGAATCTTCAGTTTATCCTGCCAACGTGCAGACATAAAAATATACGAAAATTGTCCTTTGTCACAACTCAGCTTGTCATGAGCTTATTAAAATCGCGGATTCGAGTCGCCGTTTGTATGCTGCCAACGCAATACTGTGTCGAAACCGACAAGCATGTTCTTGCGTACGCTCCCTTCGAACCACAAAATCACGGTATAATACAAGTAACAATCACATAAATGTACGAGAAATCCATGTGATGGGTTTGTTCGGGAAAAATTCATTGTAATTTCGCTCTCGATGTAACAAACTTCGCTTATTATAAATTGTTTATTTTAACGGCGAAATCGCTAAGTACTTTTCGACGCTACAAAATCATAAATTGCCGTCGCTGTATGGTATAAATATTCAACTTACAGCATAAAAGCCCAATAATAAAGTTTACTTTGACGATCTCAACGGCGCCCATATTTTGTTTAAAAGGAAGAAAAGACTTCAGACGGCAGAGTATTAAAGTCGACTTACAAAATGTCTCAGTAACTCAGCATGCACAAGAAATGATTCCCTCTAGTATGATGTGAATTTTAGTTACGAAAGTCGATCGATCTCTTTCCTGAACTCTTTGACACCACTGTCTTGGGTCTAGAGTACGCATTTCAACATACAATGTGGATCATTTCCGGTGTTGTGACGCATGGGCGCTAGTTCCGTTGATGCAGTGCAAACACGACTGTGCAAAAATAAAACGTTCTGCTTTAAGTTAATCACGCAAACGTATGTTTTAAATATCAATGCGATTTAATCCGAATAAAAATAAGAATAATAGGCAATTATTTTGTAAGAAAGATGATTATAACAAAACTCCGGCGGTACAGAAAAGTCATAATATTTCAAACTATAAACTTCTGTTCTGTTACGGAGAGTCTCTCTCTCTCTCTCTCTCTCTCTCTCTCTCAATCGTCTTTGATGTCCTCCTTTTCGACTTTGCCTATGAATTTGTTTTCCAGTAGTTTTGTGGTACAGGATCATCTTGAAGGTTTTTTCCCAATCCCTATTTGACTGTTTATCGTCAAACTGCCGACAAAGTCTTTCTCTTCGCATACGCAAAACTTGCACTGTACTTATGGTTTTGAAAACGTATGTCAGTGCTAAGGTTGAGTAGTCACAATTTGCAGGGGCGTTTTCTTTTGCTCGGGTTTGGAATGATCCAGAATGCCTGGTCGAAATCTCGCTCAGGATCATTGGTACACCCGTACTACTTACATGAAGGCATGTTTATATCTAACTTGTTCACGAGACTACCAAGATCGGACCCCCTAACAAGTGACCAAACCCCGAAACTTTTACGCCATCATTCAGACATTTCTCCCGGCATGCTTTACGGCGGAAGTATAGTACAGTATGGCCGCGCAAAAATCGGGTAGAAAAGTCTCAATATTGCCTGATTTTAATATTTATTTTCTGGCATAACTTCAACAAATCGCACATTTTGTGCAAAAAGTAATGATTGACGCTTTTCTGGCATAATTATAATCTCTGCACGGCTGATAGAAGTTTTGGTGGCTTATCTCTTTAACACTTGGATGGCGGCTATTTTGAATTTCAAATATTGGTAAATCTTGGGTAATTTGTTTCTCTAGTAGCAATATTTTGCACGTTGACCCCAGAATTTTATTCTTTAGTTTGAAAGAGAATGGTTGAAATATTTTTTAGGAAAGTTTGAACAAAATGTTAAGTCTTTCCCTTTCAAGGCGCATTATAGCTATGCATTTGCAATACAGACGCAAATTTTATATTGAACTAACTTTTTCATGTAAAATACAAGGCCTATCTGGAGGAGATGATATGAGAACTGCGAGGTGAATTGTTTTTTTTTCCATTAATCTAACGGCCCAATCTAGCATCATTGTGAATTAAATGATCAAAAGCGGTGTTTTACATGAAATGTGATGTGGTGTAAAATTCCTTTTTTTTACTCATGAAATGAGTCTCAGATTCAAATGTCGGGTCTGACAATCAAAGAAGCCATTGAAACGAAAATTCTGCGAAAAGGTGAAGTTAGTACCATGGAATGAGTATTGACATTGGAATGTATTTTATATAAACTGAAACTGTCTATTGGTAGCTTATAACATTGAAATCTTATCGTTACAGAAAAGGAGTGTTATATGACTAAGAATGGAGCCGATTATCGAGGATTTGCTTACGTTACTATTTCCGGAAATGTGTGTAAATCATGGAAGGATGTTCAGTTACCAGATGATGTTGTCTTCAACACAAGTGACGGCATCGGCGATCACAATTTCTGCCGGAATCCTAATAACGCAGAAAAACCATGGTGTTACACTACTATTTATGGCGATTCGTATGAGTCTTGCGACGTCGGACTACGCCAGTCAGTATGTCCATCCCCTGCAAAATCTGTCACAGTACTGTCAGAATGTTTTTCCGACCCGAAAGGTTCCGACTATCGAAGAACTGTATCAACGACAGTTTCTGGCCTTACGTGCCAAAAGTGGACGGTGCAATATCCACATGCGCACTCAAGAACCCCCGATTTATTTCTCAATGCTGGTTTGGGGGATCACAATTACTGCAGAAACCCAGATCAGTCGTCAGGTCCATGGTGCTAAACCACAAGTCTGCCTGTAAGGTGGGACTATTGCGACGTTGGAGAACGGAACATGTCATGCACGGTTTTAGGTAAGCAGGTTATCAGACGAGTACAATTTTGCCATACATTGACAACGACTTTAGCAATAAACACAACAATGGCTATAATATATGATAATTAGGGGCCCAAAGGTGCTAGGTGTGGCCCATCTATTGCGCTTTTTTGTTCAAATTAGGGGCCCAAGCCGACCGGCTGGGACCCTATTGTTATTGCTCAAGTTCTACTGACTTCCTCTTCTTCTTCTTCTGCCGTTTCTTTGCTCACCTAGATCTCTTAAACGGCTGGACGAAAACTTCTCAAACTTGCAGGGCTAATAGGAGCCAATTAGTACTCGTGCACCTGACCCTTGAAATTTTGATTTGTCACGTGACCTGGCGGCCATATTGGATTTTCCAAAAACCCAAAGATGGCTTCTCCAGAAGACGTAGGGGTCTAGTCGATTTGAAATTTTTTGTATAGCAAGCATGACCTAAGGTCTTTAAAATTTGCAAATAAAATCGCATGCGGTCACGTGACCTTGGCCGCCATATTGGATATTCTAAAATGCTCATTTAATCTTTAAAAATCTTCTTCTCCAGAACCAAAACACCGATTGAGCTCAAATTTTACTCATGTCATTCTTACAGTGATCACTTTCAAGTTTGCAAAAATCATTTTGATCGGTCACGTGGTTTGGCCGCCATATTGGATTTTGTGAAATCACAATTTAATCTTTAAAAATCTTCTTCTCAAGAACCAATTCACCGATTGAACTAAAATTTTACATATATCATCTAAAGTGTGATCTCTTTCAAGTTTGCAAAAGGCGTTTTGATCGGTCACTCAGTTTGGCTGCCGTATTGGATTTTGCAAAAATCGTAATTTCATCCTTAAAAATCTTCTTCTGTAGAACAAACATACTGAATCGACAGAAATTGTACATGCATCATCTATAGTGTTATCTCTTTCAAGTTTGTGAAAGGCATTTGGATAGGTCACCTAGTTTTGCCGCCATATCGAATTTTGCAAAAATCGTGATTTACTCTTAAAAAACATTCTCCTCCAGAACCAATACACAGATTGAACTAAAATTTTACACTCATAATCCCTAGTGGTAGTTCATTTTAATTTCCGAAGGGCGTTTGGGTCAGTCAGAAGGTTTGTTCGCCGTATTGGATATAGCGAAATATCGCAATTTAATCATTAAAAATCTTCTCAAACACCAACACACAGATTCAACTGACATTTTACTCATGTCTTTCTTAGTACGAGCACTTTCAAGTTTGCGAAAGGCATTTGGATCGGTTAAGTCGCCTCAATGTTCATAAGGCTGCAGTTTAAAACCTCGTCAGTCAGAAGATCGATCAGTGACGTATGTTATATTGTACTATTGAAAGTCAAAGACGGCACAACAGACTGCAATGCCCGCTGTCAAATTCAGCTAGCAGTCACACGAACCCTAATCTCGGCCCCTTGTGTAAGGCAACTTTGGCGACAAGCTTTTGTACGCCAGGTGACGTTGTCAAGTATACTGCCACAGAAGTACTTAGAGGAGTGTGCCACTAGCTTTAACCATGGAGGTAGTAACCCTTTCACCCCAAGTTCCCTGTATACAGGTCCAACTTTACCATAGAAAACAATGGATTTGGGACAAACCATGGTGGTGAAAGGGTTAAGGGGTGGCCGACTGCTGTGATTAACTGAATTAGAGCGGGACAAGGTCCCACCAGGGCACAATTACTGGGGTCTACGCACAGCTGATATGTGAGTGTCAAGGATCATAAATGAAGCTATTCGGGTAATTTTATATGTAGGTGTCTGAATGCACGCTCACTTATTCATCACAAATAAAAAAGAAAGATACATGACATTGCAAGGTGTGGTGATTTGTTTATGATTATCTATCAGACATGCATGGAGTGGCCCTTGTGCGTTATGTAACTGAGAGCATGTAGCTGATTAAAGATGTAAACAAGACCACATGAAGCCCAGCTGTTTATGTGGTAAAAATCGCTGATACACATCGATTAAAACAACACCTTGTTTTATGAAGTTCTGTAGCTTGATCGTATTTCACTGTAATTGCTTTCTGCCATTGCACGCCCGGTCTGTGAAATCGCCGAAATTTACCCGATATTTATCAGCGATTCGGGGACTCTAATATCGATACTAGACGATACTAGAATGACTTGTCCTGTGCATCGGTACGCCGGGGATCTGTGAAATCTGTGATATTTACCCAATATAATGCCATTTATGGCACACAGTCCATGTAGCCGACAATGAGATGCAAATGATATGCGGTCAAGGTCTCCTCAACTAACTTTCAGCTGGTTCTTCACTTTCTACTATTTTTTTATTATTTTTTACAAAGGCACAGACTTATTCTACCTGCAACTTAAAACTGATAGTGATTTTGTAGCTCATTCTTTACTATTTTTCATAGTTTTTGGTAGCCGGTAACACACACTTCGTGTTCGTGTCGGCTACATGGACGATCTGCCATATTTATCGGCGATTTGGGGACTCTAATATCGATACTAGATGATAGTAGAATGACTTGCCCTGTGCTTCGGTACGCCAGATCTGTGAAATCGCCGATATTTATTCCATGTTTGTAGGCAATTTGGGGACTCTATATCGATAGTAGACGACACTAGAATGACTTGCCCTGTGCCTCGGCACGCAAGGTTTGTGAAATCGCCGATATTTACCAGATATTTATCGGTGATTTGGGGACTCTAATATCGACACTAGACGATACTAGATTCTGTCAAATCGTGGGTAAATATCCGATATATATCGGAGATTACACCACCTTACAGTTCTGGTCAAACCCGACTTCCAAGGACTTACTCTAACTTCGATACTGGACGATACCGGTACTAGATTTTGTAAAATCGCGGGTAAATATCCGATATATATTGAAGATTTCACCACCTTACTGTTCTGGTCAAACCCGACTCCCAAGGACTGACTCTGACTTCGACACTAGGCGATACTAGATTCTGTTTAATCGCAGGTAAATATCCTATATCGGAGATTTCACCACCTAATAGATCTAGCCGAGCCAATCTAACTTCGATATTGTATAGTCTATTAGCCGTAACTATCGGATATCATATAAAAGTGCAATGTCGCTGTGTCCTCCCCCGGACAGCCGGTGATAGACCAGTGCGAGAACGCACCAGAGTTGTCGACAACATAACAAGTTTTACTAAAGGCGGCAGCCAATGAAACACGAAATTATAAGAAAACTTCTTGATGACAACGTATCAGTGCAACGGGTGTCGATCATTCTGATGTGATCGTTGACCCACCAAACAGGTTGGAGTCACTGAACTGTTTCGAAGAGGCTGTTCAAGTTACGGATAAGTTTGGAAATCCGTGTTTGGCTGTAGGTGCCTGTGTGATTATGGATAATTGCGGTTTCCACCATGCATGATATATTGAACAAAATCTCCAACGACTTTTGCGGAAAGTCTACCGTGAATTTGGAAAGTTAGGTCACGGCAAAAGCATACGGCTTTTTTAACAACGTAGAGCGAGTAAGGCACTCCTGAACGGCGAAATGTTGGTGGTGTATTGCTGCCAACAAGCAAATATCCCTACTGACGTTAGAAACTTGTATGAATTGGCTTCCTTAATGATGAATTCGCAAGAATTTTCAGTGTACTGTGACGTGATATCGTAAACAGGTTTTCAGAGAAGGCGCTCGCTCATCTGCCGAGTCGACG
>LD343079.1:495096-507208 GCA_001465055.1 Ptychodera flava
AGAGGTCCTTGTTGTTTTTCGGAATTAGCAGTTCTTGGTGATCTTGGGGTTCTTTAATGATTTCACAATTAGTCTGCTGAAATTAAATCTAGTCACATCACTTAGCAAATAACGTTCAACTTCCATTTGTTGTTACCATACAGATTTCGAAATAGAACTATTAAATTTGAAGTTCAAGCTTTACCCAAACACGAATATGCTTGCCAGCGGCTTCCAGAGAAGAGTCACTAATGCAACCCTATCTGAATGCGTCACAGCATGTGTTGAAGTGGAGATATTTAAATGCAAGTCTCTGGACTTAAGCCCGTCGCATTCAATGTGCTACTTGTACGAACAGCCAACAGCCAATGTTGGTAATTTAATGAACAGAGATATATCTTACATACACCTTGAAAGAAGAGGTGAGTCTGATGTCACTACTCTTTTCTTCTGCCAACCCTCCTGCAAACAATAAAGCACGGTATCTGTTCCCCAAGAAGACACACCATACATCTTGTTGTTTCATGAGACAGTGGCCACCGCAACCTTTAATCGGGCATTCGCCTGTTCAAATCATTCACCTCTTAAATCGAATAAATTGATTTCGAAATGCACTGCCAGAATAGGGTAAGTTTATGCAACGTTTTAATGATTGAAAATATTCTGTTAATTTACAATTGTTTCAAAGATATTCTCTGAGAGTTGTACATGTATTGCCAACTTAAGTCCAGTGTGTCAGCTGTCTCCCCTAACTTAACAGTACCAGTTTCTTGCAAAAAAAAATCTGTGTGATATAGGACTAACTGGCAAGATGCAGCTACGTTCGTTTAAAGTTTGCTTTGCTTGCCTTTTTGTTATGAGGTCAAAAAAATCATTATGTATAGATTAGTAATTGAATATGCATGCCCTGTGAATGGGTTCACTTTCCCCAACTACACGATGATGGCGCTGTGCACTCTAGAGTCATTCTTCTGCTCACTGTCCAGCCACGGTATACCACAGGGGCTCATAAGTGACTATTTAAGTCAATATTACAGCGTTTTTCTTTCTTTTTCAATGTTACAAATAAAGCTGAAGATAACAACATTTGTGTAGCTGTCTTTTGTATAGCTTGTATTGGCATGTATAGTGCGCCCTCAATGAGGAATGTGATCATATGTAAATACGACCTTTAGTTCCGTGAGCTCTAGCCAATTCCTCTGGCCATGCCTTCTGGCCACGTGTACAGACGTCGTACAGTAAGCATAGCGAGGGCAGGGCAGGAAGTGGGCATGGCTAGAGCCGGGCCTAGAGGTCACGGAACTAAAGGTCACATTTACGAGGACGCACTATACATGCCAATACATGCTACACAAACGACAGCTACACAAGTGTTGTGCTCTTCAGCTTTATTTGTAACATTGAAAAAGAAAGAAAAACGCTGTAATATTGACTTAAATAGGCACTTATGAGGCCCTGTGGGTATACATGCTTTGCGCCAGACGACCGTGGTTATGCAATGCCCCGTGGTGTCATGTTTTATGTTTTATGTTTATCATATATACCAGACACAGTAATATAAAGAAGCAAAGAACAAGCTTTCAACTTTCGTTCGATAATGAACACTCTCTGAACTATAGTGCCATTAGTTGCTGTGGCACTTTCCTCCGAGGATCCCCTTCACCTGGTTATTAATGAGGTTGAGTTTTTTTTACAACAAAGGGTTTATATTTTTGGTTTTGATTGACTCTTCTTTGGTTGAAGGCAATCTTGTGTCGATCACACTGTGTTGCCCTCTGTTATTAGCTGCACCAAGAATACGTCAAACGTTATAATCTGACCGGCCATTCATTTACCCGGAGACAGTTGGATTGGTCATAAACACCCGTCAATATAAGCTTTGGAAAAGCTTCTGTTACTTTAAAGACAATTGGTGGAAACAATATGAGTTTTTGCCTTAGCGTTACCCCAGTCTGCCTTAATTTGGAAAAGTCATGAGGCGGAGTCAATGACCTTCTCTCTTTCGATGTGCTCCATAAATGCCCAGCTACTGTCCAGTGACAACTTGTGTGTGACATATGTCATTTGCAAATGTCATCGAAGTTTGCGCCATCTTGTGATAACCTAGGTCTTCCAGCCTCAGCTGAGCATATTGTAAATACAATCGTACATAAAAACTCGTAAATTTGCAAGTATAAGTGATCAGCTGCCGAAGCAAAGTGCCGAGTCTTTCTCGGCCTCCAGCCTATACTGTCAGGTTTTACCCCTCTCTCCTCATATTGGCAACGCAGCGAATGGCTGTTGATGAGACCATTGTTATGATTCTCGATAGGTATCAATAGAGCAATTATTATTTACAATAGGTACAATATTTCACATCTGCACACAATTTTTTTTTCATTTTTTCAACTTTATAAAAGACATATTGCGAATGATTTGTTGTTGTCATGAACAGGCAGAAATTTGTAAGGGTATCTAAGGACGTTTTTTCACTGGAAGAGAGTGCACCAGGCTTCGCTCTGCGACCAAGGGCGCAAGGTTTTCAGAATGTCAAATATTGTTATTAATAACTCGATTGTTGATGCTCCAAAATGCCCAAATCTTAAGGTAAAGGGCGACGAATTCGGACGCGCACACGCTTTAGAACAATTCTGCGCAGATTTACCTCCAGCCTGCCGCAAATGGGTTATTTTGAGGCGCATGTATTTAACATCACCTGTCATTGTTGAAATTGCGCTTTTACCTAATTTTTTGACCCAGTCTCTTAGAAATACATGTGACCTTTAACCTTGTCATATTTTGACCCACTAGGAAGCTGGTTTTTATTCAATATGAGCGCAAAATTAACATTTCTCTCCCATTTACATGGCTCATATTACCCATTCACCTGGAGATATTGTAAAAAGTAGCGTGGTGACACCCTTTTATTAAAAGTGAAAACTAAATGGTATTATGTCAGGATTTTATTCGCCAATTTTTGTCAAAATGACACCATTCAAAGCGACAGGAAGAAAGTTCGAAAATTATGTAGTGATATAATTTCGATATCGTCATTTTGTAATCGATACTTATGTTAAAATTTCTTTACAAATATCATGAAAACTATACATTCGATAGATATGGATCTTAAGTCTTGGTGTTTATGAAAATTAACTCATTTGCTAAGCGTTTTATAATTGTTTTCTTTAGTTTAAGTGAATTATATCATTTTTATTTATTTCTAACGACGCCATTTTAACGTCCGTTTGCATGGAAACGAGCGTGGTGACCCCCATTTTTATTTCATTTTTGCACTTGCACAACTTCCAAGAATATTTGTGCAAAGTTTAAAGAAAATGACACCACAACCTAATTTTGACGTAATTCATAGTACTTCACCTTAAAAGCTGCTAATTTCTTTTCACAGTCTGAAGCAGTGGACCTCACACCACAAACATAATTTTCTTCACAAACCAAATTTAAAAACTATCTACTGTTGATTGACCAATCAGAGTGCTCAATTCGTAAAGCCTTGGTCACCAAATTCCAGAAAAGAATGACAGCGCCGTAGTAAAGTACTGTAAAGGTACTGTACTGTAAAGTACTGTAAAGATTGCTGATAAGTTTAACCATTTCTTTACAAACATTGGTCCAAACCTGGCATCATCTATAACCTCACCTGTTAGCTATCATCATTTTCTCAGTGAAAGTCACTCCCATTCTTTCTTTTTCCACCCCGTAATTGACAGTGATATTCTCAAAATAATCCAGCGCATGGATCCATCCAAAGCTATGGGGCTTGATCACGTTCACCCTAAAATAGTTGTCGATGCATTTCATGTTATTTCCCGTCCCCTTGCACATATTGTAAATTGCTCTTTGACTTCAGGCATCTTTCCGGACGCTTTGAAGCATGCTAAGGTTACCCCACTCTACAAAAAGGGTTCTGCTCTTGATCTTGGGAACTATAGGCCTATTTCGATTTTGCCCATGATTAGTAAAGTTTTTGAGTCTGTAGTTAAAAACCAGCTGTTGTCCTTTCTCGATAAATTCAACATCCTTATTAGTACTCAATATGGTTTTCGGAAACATTACAGCACCACACTGGCTCTTGCTGATCTTGTATCTGATCTCTCTGACAAAATGGACGAAGGTTATATTACATTTGGTATTTTTATTGACTTACGCAAGGCTTTCGACACGATTGATCATGACATTCTCCTTCATAAACTTTCTCTCTATGGTATCAGAGGACGCGCCCTCAATAGACCATGTTCCGAACCGCGCGAGACATTCCGAGATATCGCGAGAATATGTGGTTCGCAGTGGACGTGTTCTCGCAACACAGGACAAACTGCGTAAAACAGGACAAGTCGCTAATTACGTTAACACTGCATAAAATGTATGAAGTTGCAATCTTTGCTCAGTTCTGCACTTTTTCTAGTTCATACAAAGTTTGACCTTTATTACTAAGCTAGAAACCTGTTTCTACGGGCATGTATTCAAGTCTCGCGAGATCTCGCAATCAGCGGAACATCGTCTATTGGTTCGAAAGCTATCTTGAAAATCGGCAACAAGTGGTAGATATAGATGGGAACTCGTCATCCCCAATGCAGTTGAAATGTGGTGTGCCTCAAGGTTCTATACTTGGACCTATCCTTTTCCTCCTTTACATCAATGATATTACTTCCTCAACTGATGCTTTCAGCTTTAGTCTTTTTGCAGACGACACTAACCTCTTCAGATCCATTGATACCCCAACTGTTGACTTAGATGGTTTAAATGTCCATTTTAACAAGGTGTGTATATGGTGTCGAGCAAATAAGCTCACTATTAGTCTTGAGAAAACTAATTACATGATTATTAAAACTCCGCAGAAGCAGATACATGTTCACGGATCATTAGTTGTTGGTAGTACGACTATAAACGATGTGTCCTCAACAACTTACTTGGGGATATCGATTGACCCTTCATTAACATTGAAATCTCATATCGAGAGAGTACGAAGTAAGATTAGTCCCATTGTTGGCATCATTTCGCGTATACGCCACTATGTTCCTAAAACTGCTCTTCTTTTATTATATAATAGTCTCATCTTGCCCCACCTTATGTACTGTCTCGAAATTTGGGGGAATGCTTATGCTTAAACCGCGTCTCCTTATTCAAAAGAAACTTGTAAGGTTAATTTCTTTGTCTGCTTTTGATGCCCCCTCAGCTCCCCTGTTCGCCAAATTTGGTATCCTTGACATCCATGCACTTTGCAAACAACAGTCCTGCTTGTTCCTATATGATCTTAATACAGGCCATTATGCACATAGTCTTTACCACTATTTACCTCGTCCTGTTCCCCATAATTACTCAACTCGTTCAAGTATCAGTGGAAATTTACCAGTTCCCAAAGTAAAGCTCACGGTCAACCATCACAACTTTAAATATGCAGCAACTGGGCATTGGAATTCCCTTCCTTCAGCCATAAAACATATCACTAATAGACACCAGTTTAAAAAACATCTGAAAAGATATCTCCTGGCAGAGTAATGTTTTCTATTTTCCATCCATATTTTATTTTATTTTTCTCGCTGTGCATTTGTCTGTGCTATACAATGTATTTTTCATTATTTTCTATAGATCTGCTTATTCATGCCTACATGGCATACTGAGAAAGAGTTTTAACTTCTCAGCAATATGTATATTTATCCGCATTTGTTGTTAACATTTGTTAATAGAAGTGATTTCTGTCATTCTTCGTTGTATCTCGCAACAAGATAGGTCTAAATAATCATTACGGACCATAGACTCGACTAGGTATGTATACCTATTTTCTATGGTCCTCAACAGAGTTAGAACTTGCTAAATTCACTATTTGAGTCAGATTTCAACATAAATGTATTTAACTTTGGTGAAATAAACAGTCATATCATATCATAACATGTCATATTCTGTAGACATCTGGTACGTTTTAATATTCAAATTTGGTAACATGGCGGAAACCAGCTGCAACACAAAATCTGCTGTGCCCTAGGGCATTTATATAATGTGCCCTAGGGCATTTATAGGATGTTCCATTACATTGGAAGGCTATTTCACAAATTAAAGTTTTAATTCATATCCTAAACATGTTACATTGACAAAGGGGACGGTTGACGTAAATTCATTGAAAACGAAAATATATCAGGGGCGATAGTTTTTAAGTCGGATAAAACTCTCGGGCTCTTCTGGTATATAAAGTCCAACCCTACGATAAAATGTCTCGGCCTGCGGCCTCGACATTTTATCGTTTGGTTGGACTCGGGCTTTATCCTATACATATTCACTTGGTACCGTAAATTCCATAGCCCGGCAGTAGGCCAAGGCACGAAAATGAGTAAAATGCAACAAATAAAAATGTAACAATATTTCACTTTGCAGCTTCATACATCATCGAATGCTCTGTGAAGCCTGTCCGCCTACTCATGTTCCTTTCAGTCAAATTGGAAGAAGTTTCATATATGATAAAACTTGACTATTATGAAGTTCTCAGAACTAAAAATATTTCAGGGAATGTAAACACAACTCTATCCACTTACCAATGTCTAGTTTATCATGTGATTTCAGAGGCCACTTTGAAGTCTATGAACTCTTCTATGATGCCAAACGTCATGCTAGCATTTGAAGAACACGATTTACGCTTTTTGCGTGGTTACAACGATAAAGTTTTCCACCGAGCTTCAGAAGAGGAGTGCGCAACGCGTTGCCTGAAGGAGTCTAGCTTTATATGCCTTACATTTGAATTCATCACCTCAACAAGGAAATGCATTATAAGCCGAGACAGCCACCGAGAATTGTCTCTACAGTTAGAGGATGGCACAGAAACACAAACAAATTACTACGTAAGGCGGGACATAAAGACAAAAGGTAATGTATGTATGTATGTATGTATGTATGTATGTATGTATGTATGTATGTATGCATGCATTTATGTACGTACCTACGTACGTACGTACGTACGTATGTATGTATGTATGTATGTATGTATGTATGGATGCTTATGTTTCTCTTTATGTCTGTCTGTGTATGTATATGTATGTATGTCTATTTAAGTGTGCATTTTTGTATATCTGTATGTCAGTTATTCAGTCAGTCTGTCTGTCTGTGTGTCCGTCTGTCTCATCGTCTGTCGTCCTGCTGCAATGTTTCTATGCTAATTCGTGGCAATCTGAATGTGTAGTAAACTATCTACAACATAACTAGACCTTCAAGTTGACAAAAATGTGTATATACATGAAGTAATATTTACTACATACATACATACATACATACATACATACATAAATACATACATACATACATACATACATACATACATACATACATACATACATACATACATGCGTACTTACGTACGTACGTATACGTCGTACGTGCAAGCACGTATTGTAATCATGGGAACTTAAAAAACGGACTTTCTCTTTGCTCGACTCGTGCTTAGATGAGAACAACAACTGCCCAGATGAGTACCGAGAATGTGGTTCGGGGGAATGTGTATACCAATATGCAATATGTGATACCATACACAATTGTGCCGACGGTAGTGACGAGGTTAATTGCACGACGACAACCAAAGGTAAAGATAACGTAATTATCACGAATTGAAACTACTTCCACAAGAAGATACTGAATATTCCTTCATTCCTTTTGCATTTTTGATCTGTTTGCTCACCTTTATTGTTGGGTCGAATATTTAACCCTTTGAACCCAGCTCTCACAGAAATGTCCGATGACGTCATAGAGTACCAGGGGGTCAGGGTGCAAAGGGTTAAAGCTAAGAACAACAATCTGGAATGTGTTAGATATTTTACAACTCGAATGAATCTGAACACATGTTTGCAAGTTTACAACAATTTATATTGATTGCCTAGCCCTGTTGAAAGCATATCGACATAGTTAAATAAGCCACAGAGAAACATAGACAGAATAGCAACGCTTGCATGCCTTTTGTTCCATGGTCGTCTCGGTAGACTATTGGCTTTTCATATTAAAATGAGCTTCAAAGGTGTAAAACTTTTTGGAGGCTCTGTTTGTGGTTGATAATTACACGAGATGATGCGAAAAATACGACGAGATGGCATCGTACTGCCAGTCGCGTAGCAACCATAGTTACTTTCTCAGGCCAGAAACACTGCTTCACGCCAATCAAAACATAACACGCCAGCAGTTTCATAAACATGTCCTTCCTTGACGCACGTGTAAAAGACGGTATGACTGACCGTAAACCATTGAGTAAAACCAGACAGTATAGGTAAAAGACTTTCAAATTTGGTTCAAACACATTCATTATATATTCATAAAAATGTGAGAGGAATTTTTAAAACGGTAAAACTCACTTTCCTGAAGCTCAAAAGACTCCCATTTCCGCCAGCAAATGAATTCCGCTCAGCACCACACGACAACAACAACACAAACTTTGGAGAACATACTTTCGCTTAATAATTGGCGAAAATCCGAAAATTCCCGAAGGATGCATGGTCGGCACTCTTCGGAAAAGAGTCTTCGGAAAAGAGAGGCGAGAGCAACCTGAGGCGAGGCGAACATGGATGGGTCACGTAACCGCTTCACGCCTTAAACAATACACGTTGCGACTCTGTCTATGTTTCTCGGTGAATAAGCTGATGTCACCAGCATCTGCAGCTTCTAGGTTTGTAAGAACGACTGATAATGGTTCATTATAGTCTAAATGGAGGAACAAAAGCTGTTTATATACAAAGAGTCAGCTCGTTTACACCTGGAGGGGTGTCTGAAAGCAGACAACCTTGTTTTGTCTCCCATAGCTTGTTTTCCAAAGTTTTTACCGATGTTGTGATTGCTTTCATACTGCCACAATTACCTTTTTCCGGTAAAGTCAATATAACTTGTTTGTAGAGCAGCCAGGCTGCAGAAAATATTATTATCAATTGTATGCACAGATTTTCCCTACAAGTTTGAGCACCCCATCCCAAGTTTTTTCGATCGACCCCGTACAGTTTTACGTATAAGCTGCTGTCTTATTAATTTGAAAGCCGAAAATGTTACAGTTTCCCTAAGACTTTACACAATAGTGACCATTTTATATGTCAAACATTGCTAAGTGTTAGATAAGTTGTTCCACTAGTACCGAACTTTTACGGTGATCCCTTGCTTTTTCATACTTAGATTTGTGACAGAATGGTTGATTGTTTCATGAAGGAAACTTTGAGCAAGAGTTTAAGTCTTTCACTTTCGTGGCGTATACTACATTAAAGTTATACAGTCACCTGTAATCTAAATATATCTATATATGGTCAAAGGGGCATTCCTTGGTATACAAAATGCTCATGTGCGGGCTCTGTTTTTAAAAGGGGCCACCCGCTTAAAATATGTGATTGGTTAGATTTTCTCTTAGAATCCGTAGTAACTGTGGCAAAATTGGAACAGGTGACGGTATACCTTTAATGCGAGACCTCTTGTCATGCCATATTTCGACAGGGCCATTCTGAAAGCACTACATGAACAACTTTGTTTCGCTCATTGTTCCTCCTTGTAATAAATTATTTTGTTCGCACGAACCCATTTTATCTATTATATAGAAGCATTTAGTTTTGATGGTAACCTTCTTTGCCAACCCCTGGTTTATAGCTATTTTGCCGTAGCCAGAGCGAGCGTTTGTCTACTCAGGACATCGAATTGGTGTTATTCATACAATACAATAAAAAAAAAACCCAGAGATTTTTAAAATCATGTTACTACTCGTGCGAGCAAAACCTTATTTATTTCCATTGTACCCAGGTGAAAACATTAGCCTAAGAACTGTTACCGAGCAGTTTTTAGACATAAGTGGTGTCACTCCTGAGATCTTGAGTGAATTTGAAAATGGTTACTACAAGGACAACGGGTTCAGTGGCGTTGTCAAGGGAGAGGTCCCTCCTGACTGGTATGGTTTCAAAACGTTTAGTTCAACTCCTGATTACAGTGATCTGCGAAGAGTTTTAAAGTTGACGAGGGAGGAAATCGCAAAATATGGTCATCAAGCTGAAGATTTCATTCTGCAGTGTACGTACGACGAAAAGTCATGCAGTCCCAGGTAAATATGTTAGTTATTTGAATTTTACTTCCGTGTTTCCTAGGCAACTTGGGCACCGAAAAAAATTTGTCTAGTTCCAGACTAGGTTAAAACGAAAGAAATCGTTTACAAACGCCTTTTATATTAAGGGAAATTTACTTATTTTCGATAACGTCAGGTTTGTAGCTTTAAATAAAGTGCGTCATTATATCAGGTTTTGGCACAGGCGACCCATACACTATTAATAAGCTTATTATTGAGTTTTTCTCACTGTTTTCTCTATCAATTCCTGTCCTTTTCTTCGTACTGTCCCTCTATGGATATAGGGACTGTGTCTTCATGCTCTGACCATGTAGGTAGCAGAGACTCCATGCTCTGACTGATCGGAGTACTTAAAATAAATGGTTATATAACCTAACCAAACCTCTCGACTCTTTATTCATTCAACCAACACCCCATTACAAGGACACTTATATCTTATATACACATCTTGTAAATAATTAGTTAACACAACTAATTATGCTAATCCTTGGACTTATCAAGGGTTGCGTTGACTTATTAATTACAAGATGTGTGTATGTTAGAGATAAACGTCCTTGTAATGGGGTGTAAAATAAATAAAGAGTCAAGAGGCTAGGTTAGGCTATATAGTCTTTTATTTTTATTTACGACAATCACTCAGAGCATGACGAAAAGGAGAGGAACTGATAGAGAAAACTGAGAAAAACTCAATAATAAGCTTATTAATAGTGTGTGGGCCGCCTGTGGTTTTGGCACTGGGCTGCACACGGTGCTGACTCAAACACGAATAATTTAATTACTCCAAAAGTGATATGTTCCGTTCTACTCTTTTAAAAATGAAACTTAGTCGATGTTTCGACAGCCTGAGTGACCCAAGTCACAAACGTGAACACAATTTAAAGGGCACAACAGGTTTGATATTTGAACTTTTGTCCATGACGTCTGAAGTGAATTACTTGGAAACTTCATCATAAATCTTGACATCAAATGCCTGTATTTTAATGAAAGCGCAGTTTTTAAAATTAGAAGAGTGAATAGTTAGCCTTTAAAATTATCAACGCATTTTCATACTCCTTATCATTGTTTACAGTGAATTTTTAACGTTCCAAGACGATCACTACGGCAACTGTTTTAAATTCAACCATGGTCGCGGAGGCACAGTGTTACGAGATGCTAAACGACAGGGGGCGCTGTATGGTGAGTGACGTTTTCTCATTGCATGGATTATTATTCGTCTGAATGTAAGAAAACAACTACATTTAGTTTTCAGTATCACATAACATGATAAGCCCCACTGACTAATACCAGTGAGCCAGAGTTTGAATTGAGCACCAATATTCAGTGAATAACCAAATCTGTGTCTGAAACCCATGAGATGCTGTTACAGTATTTTTTTGGACCTTATTTTGAATCTCTAGTCTGTAATGCCGGAAAATATTCGACATTTTTAAAAGGGTTAAGACAGTAACTGTAGACTGTATGTCATTTCAGTAAACATTGCAAGGTACTGACCATGATGCGTACTTGATTATGACATCAAGAACACAAACGGGAGTAAAACATCATGCCTCTTTATCCATGTCTTCCATGCAGGTTTGAGACTGACATTGTTTCTGGAACAAAACGAATACATTAGTATTTATGGACGCAATGCTGGAACAAGGGTGAATATTAGCCCCCTTGACGCCAGCGTGCTTCCTCAAGATGAAGGAATAACCATAATGCCCGGTACAGTTACTTCAATCGGGATAAGAGAGGTGAGATGGAATGATTCTTGCATGGTCAAAGAATCCATTCGCGCAACTCATGTTTCAGTTTTCACTGTTAGGAGCGGTTCAGACTTTTGTTTATCCAGGCTGTTCGACGGATGTCCAAACCGCCTGGGATTTTTAAGAGGCCTATGTAGAGGGTCTATAAAACCGCATCCAAGGAAACATACATCTAGTACCTCAAGCTCACCAAAGTTATCTACTAAATACTTATATATAATTCTATGGTATTTTTCTCTGTTTGACGTCATCGTATACGAGTGTTTTTCGCGGAGCCGTACAACTTCGAGCCGAAGGCGAGAAGTTGTGCGGCTCCGCGAAAAACACAAGT
>LD343079.1:518427-548137 GCA_001465055.1 Ptychodera flava
TAGGCCGGAAATATTTTTCACTTAGTGTGAAATTCGTTACACCAAAATCCGTGTACTTTTGCCGGACAGTGAAGCAATAGTAAATTTAATATAGCCATTGTAAAGATAAAAACACAAAAGACTGTTAATTGTTTCACAGTATTGTAAAATTTCTGTGATGCTGAGTTTTTGAACACTTGAAGGAGATCGTTGTTAACACATAGTGTTCAGGTTTAGAATATCATTGCTAATATTATGAGCACTAGTGTTAACAATATGAACACTAGCCGTTCAAATTTGAACACCGACATGTACATTTTGAACGCGTAAAGACGCGTCTAGCGTCCGCTATTTTTACAGTGCGTTAGCTAACAATGTTCACCCATTTATGAAGCGTACTTATAAATTGGTTAACTTGATTAAACGTTTAAGGATCCCACCGTTAGCATTTCATTTTTTAGCACATGATATGAGAGCATGACACCGATAAGCTAAATATGTGTTACTTACTTTCAGGAATTGGTTGAAGGTAAATACCGTTGTTTCTTGCGTTTTCGTCATTTTCCCCTAGAGCCAGCCTGTCCGTCGTTGTAAGGTCAGACTTTCGTTTTTTATTGAATCCTCATAAAATGGTCCTTTCGAACAAGTAAATGTCCCAGACAGGATAAAAGATTCCCCTTCGTTTGAATAAGGGAGGCACGAAATCGTGTAACCTTTTGCCTTAAATGTGTTAATGAAACTGCTCCACGCAATTTGAAAGAGTTCTTAGAAATTCGTATTCCTGGTCGTACGCTTTGGTCCACTTCAGAAGGTGAGCTCAGTTTACACCAGCCTATATGCAATACGTCGATTTATGGTTGCAAATGTTTTTTCTATTTTCACCCCGGGGATATGGAATAGGCTTGATGTTTTTATAGCTCATGGAATAGTTGATATATTTAAATCTCGTGAAACACGTCTCTACAAAGTAAGTTTATTATGTAATTGTTAACAGTGCCGTTTTAGTTTATAGGTGTATCAGTGCTTTACGGTGCCTTGAGATGTAATTTTACATACACATGTCCGATGTGTTTTAAAATAAAATATTATTTTATATCGTATAGGTTGTCATGCTAACTTTTAAAAAGTTTATGAACTGGCCTCGGCTCACAATTTTGCAATTATACGTTTTACTACAAACGTGACCACCCACAAGTAAAAAAATCAAGTTTTCCGGGCGAAAGAACACTTGTCTGTGTGAAGATCTGCATTAACTATTTCATCCTTGGTAACTTCAAAATGGAAAGCTTTCCTAATGATATATGTAGTTTTAGTGGATAAACTCCTTCCAGTTATACTGATATCCGACGGCCAAATCAATTCTCTGATTTTAACGACATCATATTGGCCTGTTTAAACAGCTTTAAGTTAGTATTTCAATACAATAATTATCTCTTGGTAGCCAAGGTGCCAATTTGTTCACCTATAGCAGTGCTAAGCCCGTTGGCGATCCCTCCCCTTGTGAGGTGAATCTAACTACACACTTTAACTAAACAATGGGAAACGGGACAATGCAGACCGCTGTTGAGAAATTCACTCGCAACACAACGCACGCACACGATTCATCAAAGAAGAATAATAAATGGAATCACAGACAAACATAGGCAGACTCGCAACGGGTATTGTTTAAGGCGTAAAGCGTTTACGTAACCCATACATGTTCGCCTCGCCTCAGGTTGCTCTCGCCTCTCTTTTCCGAAGAGTGCCGACCATGCATCCTTCAGTAATTTTCGGACTTTCGCCAATTGTTAAGCGAAAGTATGTTCGGCAAAGTTTGTGTTGTTGTTGTCGTCGTGTGGTGCTGAGCGGAATTGACGTGCTGGAGAAAACGGGAGTATTTTGAGCTTCAGGGAAGTGAGTTTTACCGTTTTAAAAATACCTCTCATATTTTTATGAATATATAATGTGTGTGTTTGAAGCAAATTTGAAAATCTTTTATCAATACTGTCTGGTTTTACTCAATGGTTTACGGTCAGTCATACCGTCTTTTGTCAAGGAAGGACATGTTTATGAAACTGCTGGCGTGTTATGTTCTGATTGGCGTGAAGCAGTGTTTCTGGCCTAAGAGGTCACAAAGTAACTTTGGTTGCTACGCGACTGGCAGTAAGATTCAATCTCGTCGTATTTTTCGCAAAATCTCGTGCAATTATCAACCACAAACAAAGCCTCCAAAAAGTTTAACACCTTTGCAGCTCATTTTAATATGACAAGCCAATAGTCTACCGAGACGACCATGGAACAAAAGTCATGCCGCGTTTCCAGTCTGTCTATATTTGTCTGTGATGGAATGGGCTAACTGCAATGGATGCGGTATAAAACACAGATATGCTAAGCAAATTGTAAGCTTTCCAACAATTAAGAAACACTAAACTCGTAACACGTGCAACCAGCTCTTAAGCGTTCATTTAATGTAAGTTGGTATTGAAGTTTCTGAATAGCCTTGTACACATGAATGAACATCATCGACCATTGGAAATACCTTCAATGGAGAATATAATATTCAATTATGTGGGTTTTAATCACTAAAGATGAATACATTTTTACGTGATATCTCGAGGAAAATTGCGTCGAGTTCGGGGATAATGAAGATCTTGGAGATAAATTTGTTAGTAGCATTAATATCCCCTCAAAAGATCCCTAGGATGGATGAAGGTCGTCTTTTCAGTGTTAAAATCAACATAAAGGAATGTAATGGAAATTTCAAGACACTTGCTCTTTCAAAGCTGCAATTATACCTTGGTTCCCGTAAACTCTCCAGACAATGGCACAACTGAAAAATCCCTGGAGACACAAGAATGATTTACAGGAGAAGATCACCCAGGCTGATTTTTACACATGTCTTAACTTTGGGGTCGCTTATTAAGGAAAAGAAAAACATTTTAGCCATTTATAACACGCGCGAGTTTTTACAAAAATGGTTAAAAATAATAGAGGAAGTTTCAGTTTAGGGCTTCATCAGCGTAATATATTTTAAATCATAGGGATAAAAAGCGCCCTGCCCGACGCTTTCATTACATGATATGACAGGGACCCCCTTCTGGTGAGTATGGCATTGTCATTCACATTTACGCCAGACTGTGCGTATAAGCGTTGTTTATATTATGGAAATGACCTTCAGTTTTGCAAACAAATATTCCAGAGTAAAAGTTGAGATCCATGACAAATTTCAGGGGAATCTACTAATGTACTCTGACCTGAACAATGGCATTGCAGTAGTTACTGTGAAAAGGTAAATCACATTAAATGGCAGGACTGTCTAAAAGCTTGTGGTAGTTAGTTGCAGTTAAGTTGTTCTCAGTTTTTTGTAAATATTAAACTTGTCTTTCAACCAGATTTGTGTGTGGCGTCAACTGACTTCTATTTCAAGTTGATTGTTTTTGGTAGCACACGTGTAGACATGCCATACCAAAAACCTTCTTCCTCTCTTCCCCTTCCTCAAGTAACATTTGTCATACTTTCAACCGTGTTTGGCTAAGATTTGATTGTCTGCACAGACCAAGAATTGTCAGCATTACGAGATAGCAAGGAACTCTTAAAGTGTATGCTTCACGATATGAATGTGCAAACTTAAAACACCAATGATCGCCTCTACCGGTTTGCATTTTGTTTGCTCTTTGGTCTTGCTGATTTAAATTTTCCCTCGCCTCCACCAATCATGCCCGTATTTTGTACTAACCGAATGCTGTAGGTTTATTGGTGCCAGCACAATGCAACTGGAAACACATTTAGCCCTATTTCCATCCTAGTCCTCGCAATCACTCACGATATATTGGCCGTTAACCATCCTACCATAATCGTTTGGAACTTCCATATGGTATGCATACTTAAGAAATATAGTCAACGTTTTAGTTTTTTTTTCTATACCTCAATAATGTGTTCATGAAAACATCTGAAACGTTTCGTTTCTAATATTTTACACACTGTGCTACGGAGACAGAGCCGTGTAAACTATTGACAAAATATTTCTCACTTCAGTATTTGTTCCGTGTTTTAAATGTGTATAAATTTAAACCAAACACCCGCTCCTTGTGAAAGCTCATGTATTGACCACATTTATTAAGCAAAATATTTTTCTTATCGAGAATCTCTTGTAAAACTGTGTAGCTGCGTAGGGCTTTTAATTTATCTTGAAAGCTCATATCCCAAATTTGAGATATGAAAAAGGCAAAATATTAATTATTTTACATGTAATGATGACTCTTGGACACAACAACGTAACAGTGACGAGGTCACTTTTTAAAGCTGCATTGGTAACGCATTCTTACGAAACTGTTGATAATAAATTTCTGTTACTAAGTTGTTTTGTCACACTGCAAATTCAATAGACTTTAGTTTCTAGAGAACTTGCAAGAGGAGGCTACTATGGCTAGTATAGATCATAACGGCGAGACTGACATAAGTTTTGTCATTTTTGAAGACGGTTTGCTACTGTTTCTTGAACCAGACAAGTAAGTTACAGTGAAGAATGATATGATCAGGAAGATTTTCTTAGCCTTCATGCTATCACGGTTTGTCATAAATATAGTCAAAGAAATGAGTTAGAATTACAAAACATCATTCTGTATCAACTTATCTATAGGGTGATCGTCTAGTTAAGTGATACATTTATGTTCACAATGTCCCAAATGCAAATAACGAACCAAATGCAAATAACGAACTTGTAAATGAAAAGGAAAGTTGTATTATTTGGCTTGGCGTAATGGTGGCGTCTGAGTCAATAAACGACAATCTTTTCATGCTGATCTTACTCCTACTGAGGTTACGTGGATGTTGCTCTGGCCATTCGTGTCGTACATAATAATGCAGCACTGTTAGTAACTTGTTATGAAAGCAGCTTTGCAACCGAAAGCAAAAAGTAGACGATCCGAAATTCAAAGTAGTCTATACAAATCCGTCTCATCAAACAAAGACATTAATACCTATGACAGGACAAGACACCCATACATTGAGAACACAAATAATACCATGATCCGCCACCTTCTGATCACATACCAGTGTAAATTTCTAGAATTCAGATAGTTTTTTATAGACTTATATTACTTATTTAGTATCTTTCAAACACTACGCACTGAAATGCGAATATGAAATAATATTATGCCGGGCACCATTATAATTTATCATGCCTTATGGTACATAGAGTATCATTCAACATAAGGGAATCTGTTTCTAAACAGTAGGTGTAGGGTAACAGAACCATCAGAATTCACAAACGCTATTTCGAAAATCTGAACTGCATTAAACAAGAAACTTTTAATGGTATTGCTGTTGTATTAATGACAATTGTTATTCATCATTTCAATAAAATAAAGCACGTTTGACAAGCAAATATTACATATTTTCCCGTTTACCCACTAATATTAGGGATGTACGACATGACAGAAAATACGGCAAATAATAAACACAGAGGCCTGACTCCAGATTCTATGTAATGAAGAAATTTTGTTTATACGGAAATATTGAAAGTATTTGAATAATTCGTTTAGAAATTTTGTGAATACTTTAATGAAGGAGAAATTAAACCAGTCCTAATGTGCTATGATTTTCTTTGAAAGATGCGATTTGTATTTTGTAAACTGTTATATATTATGACAAACAGTAAGGTCATTTCCGTACATTCCGTACAAGAATTTGGTACTTATATTTCCGACCTTATTTAGCCTAGCTCTGTATTACACAAAGCTTAAATTTGGCCACAACACGAAGATACAATCAAACCTCCCGTTGAAATCAATAATGATATAAATATATCCAATAGGGGATTGGCCTCCACCTTGAGGTCATAATATATGTCTGATATCATCCAGTGAAAGAGAGATATAAACCTGAACAAAATTGTTAAAATATTGGTTTAATCTGTGAATTTAATTTGAAAGACAATGAGATGTTACTTTTATTAGCCAGTTATCTCAAAAATAATGTTTTAAAGCTGTAGCAAATTAAAATAGCAGTTGATCGTTTAGTGTACAATCCTAAGCCAAGGGACATGGAAAGTAATTAATGCACAACGAATATATCTCCGGTTAGTCATTTGCCTCTTCAAACTCAACCTTTCAATTTACACGATCTCTTCAAAATTAGAAAAAATTGATTTCGAAAGAAATATTTTCTATGCCTTGCAGAACGAGCCATCTGGTCGTGCAATTCGTTTCTGTAAGATAATTTGCCTACTTACCAAATTTAGTGCTAAGGTATGGTATTCTGTGGTATACACAAAAACTCAAGTATTGCTGGTATGCTACACGAAATACGACCACTGTTACAATAATGAATCATATAGAATGCTGATCAAGCGCTCTGGTTTGGCCAATGAAGATTTCAATCACTAAGACTACCCGCCTACCATTCCTTATGGTAGTAATTAAGATTTGTAGATAGTAATCCATGATGGTGCGTGACTGCGAGATGAAGAATCGCACCGCATAGCTGACAAACTCTTCAAAGATTGTGGCCATAGTGCTATCGCAAAGTTGTATATGAGAGTGGATAGCAAGAGGAACACAACTGACAAAAAATTTCCTTTAGAGGCCAATAGAGCATAATGCTACTCTCTTTAGAAGCCTGCAACTGGTGTCTGTTCAATTTGGCAACGTAGTTTCCTTCAGACATTCTACAAGTTATGATGATACTCAATTTGTGGCATCTTCATTTCGTTAACGTTCTCATTACTCATAAAAAAATACGTATGTCACCAAATTTTTTTTGGCAAGGCTTGAAATGTAAGCCTTTTCACTTTTACTTTTCAAGAGAAAATACATTTTTATATTGCACAGCATGTTTCCTCACATATGTATGCATTTTGAATACAGTGCTATAATGATCATACGCATTTACTTGCAATACCTGGTTTAAAAAAGATACAACAATATTTCCTTAACAGTGCTACATCTTATCCTTCCGGTTGTGTCCTGCATGCAGGACACACTAACCGTGATGCCATGCCATCTACATAGATTGAAAATGCCTACTATATTCTTTGATTTCCCTCATTATTGAAGATTGTGAAATCTTAATACATATAAGTCTGAAAGAAAATGTGACAAAATTGATTTAAGATTAGAAAGCAATCCTGAATAGTTACTGCAAGTTACAATTTCATTCCTGAACGCACGGTGTTCGTGTTTACTGGTCTTTCTTATCCCGTCATGCATCAAAGCTGCGCCATCATTTTACTGTATGGACAAATGGTGTGCTCGTGCAGAAAAAAAATCTATAGCTCACAGCTTACTTAGGCAAGGCATTTAACAACCTCCAAAGATGTGTCAGGGTTTTATATTATAATTTCAGAATCACTACGGATATTTATAAATGAAGTCTTGCCCTAAAAAGTTTTTTTTTCAGACATACAAAATAAAATCGAAATTAAATAAGAAATATTCACGTGTAAGTTTTGAAGCTTTTCCATAACAGATGAACCATAAACGTCAAAAGTAAAGCCCCGGACAGACCTTGATGGACAGGCAGGTATTTGGAAAAACAAAATCCCGTCAAGTCATCTTTTATGTATGTGATCGTCAAAGATATTGTGTAACTTTGACTTTTGATAACATCTGACACGATGTCAATTAATTTATTCTTTCATGTTATAGACCATAAATGTGGTTACATTGTTAGTATTCAGTTTTTTTGGCTTATAGGTACATACAGAATTTTGGTTATTTCAAACGAATTTCTGTGAAGACTTAATGTTTTTTGCTTGAGTATAGCAATGCTTACTTGAATCATGAAGTGTAAATTTATGTTGATACATAGAAGATGAGAAAAGAGGTCAAAATTAAAAGCTCTTGCCTGTAACATTTCATGAGTACATCCTTAATATTTAAAAATTGTCATGCACAGATTGAAAAGAAACAAACCTCTTTGTTTTTAGGGGAAATTTATTGGCTGAGAGAAAAGTGTAGAAAATGTAAAGATCCATGTATATCTTAACCTAGGGAAATCCCATATATTTAATTTGTTGGAGTATGTTAACATTCATTTATCAAAATCATAGATGGAGTTTGATTGCCAAGTTTATCATATTACTTTTTGTCTCGTCCATACTCTTTGACGCATTGTTATTTACTTTCGATAGTTCAAAATTTACTAGGCAAGTCTCTTATTTATTCTGACTCCCAGTTGTCAGTCCTATTTCGCAAACAAGTGTCCGGATGACTTGCTGTTTGTACTCTTTAAGACAAAGAAACTGTCCGCTGATGGTGCATCCTTGCAAACGCAGTGTCCGCAGCTTGTTAATCAGTACAGTTGAGAAATTTAAATTTTCATAAACTCAGCAACTGAAGTTCTTGTTATCTTACCTTCTTGATATCTTGAGGTGTATACAAGTTCAAAAATGCTAGGGCCATAAATTGTAAAGAGTTGTTGATCCGCGTCCTTAATCTGGTATCTTTCATCACTATTGATGGCTTTTTCTTCTGAAGCGGCCTTAATCGCTACCATCGGAAATAAGAAGCTGGTACTTGTATTGACTGAAAATTGCTATTGCCGAGCCAGGCAGTTTAAATGATGTGTCGTAAGATTTATGAATATTGTTAGCATATTCTTTCAACCTACCAGCAATCCTCCATTCTTTTACATACATAGGAGAATCAACAAAGACTTGATCATCAAATGATGTGTATTAAGAACTGAATGCACATATGGCTCAATCGTCCTGTGAAACGATCATCATATAGTTCTAAGAATCAGGTGATATTGCCATTAGAAGTAGCGCAGCTGGCTATTAGAGTTTGTTAGACGTCTTTACTCATCAGGTTTAATAAATATTTCTTTCGATATATTATTCTCCTTTTTTCAAAGAGATTGTAAAAGTTGAAGAATTTGGGTTGCAGTGGCTTGCCTTATCTCAGGTCTGATGACAAATAACTACTTCTTTAAAGGGGAAGATTTTTTATCAGCTTCACCCAAAGGTAAATTGACCAATTTTAATAAAAAAATCAATGGAAAACGAATGACTGACACCCTGTAAAAAATCAATGTCAACAAGTATTCACGAGAGAACTACTGATTCAGAACTTGCCTTTAGTTTATTACTGAATTTAAGGCGCTGTTTGGAAGACACTCGTCCGATGAAAGTCACATCGCACAGTCTTTAAAATCAAAGACATTGGAATGACCTTTAGCAAATATACTAGCCAGTATGTAAATATTAAACACAGCAAATAATAAACAGAGAGGCCAAACGTACGATTCTATGTAATAAGGACATTATGTTTATGATTATTTTAATGAATGAGAAATTTAGGCAGTCCTAATTTGTCATCAATCGCTTTCATGATGCGATTTTGTAAACTTGTGTTTTGTAAACTGTAATCTATTATGACAAACAGTGAGTTCATTTCCGTACATTCAAGTTAAGCATAATCCTAGGGGTGTATTTTTAGTAGGTTATCAAACAATGAGACCTCAGACAGTCAAATTTTACAATAAGGAGGAAAGACCTTATGTTTACCTGGTTTGCCAATGAAGACTTGAAGTACTCCTTCTCCTGGATAAACCTACCAGCGACATAATGACAGGTCAGCGGTCACATGAAAACCAGCCAGAAAAATATATTTCCTCAACTGTAAATTTGCCAGGTCGTTTGTAAAGTAGAATGCCTGTTTCTAGAAACTTTTTCTTGCGTTTTGCAAAATCACATGTTCTATCTTTTTCTCGTTTGTTTGTGGGAATTGCACCACTGGAAAAAGAACACAACTCTAAAATTCACACAAGCATCATGGGTGGCTCAAACAAAAAACAACCATAGAAGAAGACTTCATAAAGTCCAACTTCTGTAACCTATGAAAAGACGCTTTCTTTATAGATTCAAGTCAAGAATAATCCAAGCAAGGTAAAAGAGTTTAGTGACCGATAAACAAAATTGCATTATCTTTTAGTTTCGAAGTCGACGGACGAGACAAGGGCTTCTATAGGACAGTTTCACTTAAGTGTTATTTTTCGAGAATTTGGTAGTTATATTTCCGACCTCATGCAACAACACGAAGATACAATCAAACCTTCTGTTGAAATCAATAATGATGTAAATATATCCATTAGGGGATTGGCCTCCTCCTCGAGGTCATAATATATGTCTGGTATCATTAGGTGAAAGAGAGAGTTACACTTGATCAAAATTGTTAACATATCGGTTATATCTACGTATTAAATTTGAAAGACAATGCGATGTTACTTTTATTTGCCAGTTGTCTCAAAAAAGTGTTGGAAATACTGTTGCAAATAAAAATAGCAGTTACAATCCTAAGCTAAGGGACATTGAAAGTCATAAATGCACAACGAATTTATCTCCGGTTATAGTCATTCGCCAATTCAAACCCAACCTTTCAATTTAGACGATCTCTTCAAAATCATAAAAACAATAATTTTCGAAAGAAATATTTACTATGCATTGCAGGAGGAGCCATCTGGTCGTGCAGTTCGTCACACAAATTGCTGTAAGACAATTGGCCTTTGAAAAAAATGTGATGCTAAGGTTGGGTATTTTATCGTATAAACAAAAAAATCAAGGATTGCTGGTAGGTTACACGAAATACGATCACAGTTACAGTGATGAATCATAGGAAATGCTGATCAAGCGCTCTGGTTTGGTCAATCAAGATTTTAACCAATAAGACTAGCCGCCTACTATTCCTAATGGTAGTAATTAAGATTTTTAGATAGTAATCCGTGATCGTATGTGACTGCGACATGAAGAATGGCACAGTATAGCTGCAAAACTCTTCAAATATTGTGGCCATGGTATTATCATAAAATTCTATACGAGGTGGATAGCAAGAGTAATAAAACTGGTCAAAAAGTGCTTTTAGAGGAGCCAGTAGAACATCATGCTATTCTCTTTAGAAGCCTGCCACTAGTGTGTGTTCAATTTGGCAACGTAGTTTCCTTCAGACATTCTACAAGTTACGATGATACACTCAATTTGTGGCATCGCTAGTATTCCTTAACGAAATGAAGCATTTTAAAATGCGAAAGTAAGAATGGTTTTAGTAAAACCTTTCTGTTTACATACAGAAGATGTGTGCTTTAGTCTAAATACTTCTAACATAAAGCAAAATCTAAATTAATTAAAGTCTAGCATAAAAGTAAAATCTTCTAATGCAAAGCCTTACTACTTACATTCAGAAGATGTGTGCTTTAGTGAAAATAATTCTAACATAAAGCATACGGACAATGTCAATGCAAATTAAATGTGATAGATTCACAGCATTTCAAGTTGCAATTTCTGTAAAATTCTCATTTCTCTTTAAAATACGTATGTCACCAGATTTGTCTGTTTTTTGGCAAGGCTTGAAATGTATTCACTTTTACTTTTCTGATAAAATACATTTATTTAATTGCACAGCATGTTTTCTCACATATGTATGCATTTTTTCATAAAGTTCTCTGATATTTAAGAGCATTAATTTGCAAAACTTGGTTAAAAAGTTATACAATAATTTTTTCATTAACAGTGCTACATTTTATCCTTCAGATTGTGTCCTGCACGCAGGGCACACTTACAGTGATATCATGCAATCTAGATAGATTGAAAATGCCTACTATATGTTCTTTGTTTTCCCTCATTATTGAAGATTATAAAAAAGTTAATACATATGAATCTGAAAGAAAATTTGAAAAAAAACCCATTGTTTTAAGATTAAAAAACAATCCTGAATATTTACTTTTGACGCGGGTGTGCAAGTTAGTATTTTATTACTGAACGCATTGTGTTCACGTTTACTTCTCCTTTTTATCCTGTAATGCATCAAAGCCGCGCGATCATTTCACCGTATGAACACATGGTGTGCTCGTGCAGAAAAAAATCTATAGGTTACAGTTAACTTAGGCAAGGCATTTAACAAACTCCAAAGATGTGTCAGGCTGTTATATTATAATTTCAGAATTACTGTTGATATTTCAAAATAAAGAATTGCCCTAAAACCGATTTTTAGACATACGAAATAAAATCGACATGGAAGAAGAAATATTCACGTGTAAATTTTGAAGTGTTTTATACCAGATGAGCCATTAATCGTAAACGTCAAAAGTAAACCCTCAGACAGAACGTGACGGACAAGCAGGCATTCGGAAGAACTAAAATCAGTCAAGTCATCTTTTATAAATGTGAACGTCAAAGGTACTCCGTAACTTTCACTTTTGATAACATCTGACTCGATACGAATGTATTCTTTCGTTTTATACACCGAAAATGTAGTTACATTGTTAGTATTCAGTTTATTAGCGTATAGGTAAATACAAAATTTAGTTTATTTCAAACGAGTTTCTGTGAAGACTAAATGTTTGTTGCTTGAGTATAGCAATGCTTACTTGAAGCGTGAAGGGTAAATTTATGTTAATATATAGAAGATAATAAAAGAGGTCAACATTACAAGCTCTTGCCTGTAACGTTCGTGCATGCATCCTAAAAATTTAAAAATTGTCATGCACAGATTGAAAATACGGCTAGTTTTCAATTGGATTCGAACCCACAACATACGGCATCAGTCGCCTAGCTGAGAGGCCACAGACAGAACCGCTCGGCTAAATCTCCACTCCCAAAAAAGAGTGGTTCAATAGCCAGCTAAGTTGTTACATTTTTCTGACTGAGACCGCTCAACACGTTGTAGAGTTCGTAAAGCACTCACGCACGCATGCTCACTATCATACATCGCACATACACACACTAAAGAAACAAACCTCTTTGTTTTTAGGGGAAATTTATTGGCTGAGAAAAAAGTGTAGAAAGTGTAAAGATCCATGTACCATATTCTTGTTTTATTTTGACAGTATATCTTAACCTAGGGAAATCCTATATTATTTAGTTTATTGGAGTATGTAAACATTCATTCATTCAATATCAAAATCATAGTAGATGGAGTTTGATTGCAAAGTTTATCGTATTACATTTTGTCTCGTCCCTATTCTTTGACGCAATGTTATTTACTTTCGATAGTTCAAAATTTACCAGGCAAGTCTCTTATTTATTCAGAATCCCGGTTGTCAGTCCTGTTTTGCAAACAAGTTTCCGGATGACTTGCTGTTTGTACTTTTTTAGACAAAGAAACTGTCTGCTGTTGGTACATCCATGCAAATGAAGTGTCAGCAGCTTGTTAATCAGTACAGTTGAGAAATTTAAATTTTCATAAACTAAGCATCTGGAGTGCTTGTTATCTTACCTTCTTGTTATCTTGAGCTGTATACAAGCTTTACAAAAAAACTAGGGCCATAAAATGTAAAGCGTTGTTGATCCGCGTCCTTAACGTGCTATCTTTCATCACTGTTGATTGCTTATTTTTCTGAAGCGGCCTTAATCGCTACCAACGGAAATTAAAGGCTGGTACTTGTATTGGCTGAAAATTGCTATTGCCGAGCGAGGCAGTCTAAATGATGTGTCGTGAGATTTAATGACTATTGTTAACATATTCTTTCAACCTGCCAGCAATCCTTCACTTTTTTACATACATAGGAGAATCGACAAAGACTTGATCATCAAATGATGTATATCAATAACTTAATGACCATATGGCTCAGTCGTTCTGTGAAACGATCGTCATACAATTCTAAGAATCAGGTGATATGAAAAAGGTTTAATGCAATATTTCTTTCGATATGTTATTCTCCTGCTCTCAAAGAGATTGTAAAAGTTGAAGAATTTGGGTTACAGTGGCTCGCCTATCTCAATTCTGATGAAAAATAACTACTCCTTTAAGTGGACAGACTGTTTATCAGTTTTACCCAAAAGTAAATTCACCAATTTTAATAAAAAATTCAATGGAAAACGAATGACTAACAGAATGTAAAATCTCAATGTCAATAGGTACTTACGCGAGAACTAGCTTGTTACTGAATTTAAGGCACATTTATGGAGACACTTTTCCGATGACAGTCACATCGCACAGTCTTTAAAATCAAACACATAGGGTTGACGTATAGCAAAGATGTACAAGCCAGTACACATGTAAAAACTTAGACCGGACTTAACTCTCATCTTCATTTGATGCTATCAGCCATCAGAGGGCAAAATGCTTGACAATACACATATACTGATTCTGTACATTTGTCAAATACGTTTAATATACACGTACGTATACTTATACATGTAAAATGTATTAGGTACAGTGTAAACAAAGTAAGCAAAGATCTGCATTATGTATACTTTTGATCTGCATAGATATACGCTATGTATATCAACGTATTGTTCAAATGTTCCTTATACAAAGGTATACGTTACGTATGCAATTAATACTGTATTCCATGTGAGTCAACATACGTAAATACATTGAATGCATATCAAGCATTTTGTCCAGTGCATGTGTGCCAAATATTTTGTTGTTGAGATGGAAGGCCAATTTTGATATTTTTGGCATTGTTATTCATTTCTTCAGCAAGTTTAATGCTCAGCTCACTGGTCAAAATGCTTGATATACGTTCAATATAGTTACGTATATTGATGTATATTTAACATAAAATTAATGGTATACGTAACGTATACTTCTAAAGTTTTATATGGGACATTTCAATACGTCGATATACGTAGCGTATATCTATGCAGAACAAGAGTATGCGTAATGCAGATCTTTGCATACCAAGTGTACACTGTACTTGTGTATTTTATTACGTATGTGTACACTTAACATATTTGGAAAATTACAGAATCAGTATTGTGAATATATTATGGCACATTAAGCGCTTTGCTCAGTGCCTCGTATAGTTGATAGGGACAATCTTCTTGGATAAAAATATTAATACTAATGAGAGGCTGGTTTATTCGATATAAACCGACATGGACACAAAAAGATTAACAGCCTTACTAATTGTACATTAGTAAACAACAGTATGGTTACATATTTTTCGTAGTCTCTTAGTCTGTGGGATGTTATTAAAAATCACTATTTGACTGATAGCACTGGTAAAGACTTTGTAGAGTTTTCTTCAATGTTTCCTTTGCTTGATTGATCCATCTGCTTATCTTCTTCCCCGTGGTAAAAGCTTTTACAAAATTTAAGGAATACTCATCCTGTTGTAGGGACATGTGCTTTGTTCAATATTTAAATACCAGCAAAAATCAAGGAACACTTGCCTATCATTTCGCAAACACGCAGCCCAGTTCGCAGTATACGAAAATATCTATGTTCCTGCGCAGTTAGCAGTAAAACCATGCGGATGATGAATAAAACATCATTGTTAATACTATTCAATTGAACCTTTCCTTTTCTTCGGATTTCAATTATTGAAACAAAAAATTCTGATGTGTCTTACTCCATTCACACCTAATATTTAGAAACAGTGCTTTTTGCATGGTACTTTACATAGAATGAAAGTTGCTGAATTAAGGAAAGAATATAAAAAAGCTGTCTGGGAACGAGTCACTATACAAGATTTGTGTACATGGTTGACCATGTTATTATCTGTGCTTTCCCTGTTTGGGCATCTTGTCCTATCACAGGTACAAACAGTATAGTAATTGGTAACACGTTTCAAACGAATTCCGGTGATATTGGAAATAATCTGGTTCTTTCTTCAGGACGAAAAAGACTATGCAAAACAAGCTACAAACAGTTTTCTATCGTTTTGCATTTGAGTACTAGGGCAACTTCCACGTAAAGTCAAAAGAAATAACGGTGACCTCTGCACTTAGGGTCGTGTGTGGTGCGAATATGACAATTCATTTCCTTACAGCGCGTGTTCAATAACAAATTATTTTCTTAATTCGCAGGGCTCCTTTCTGCATTGGGGAGATTGTGAACTTGAATATATCCCGGAACTAAACGACCATCGTACAGGTAAGTTGTTTTTGTGGTGAAAATCATTCTTTAACTATTTATAAACAGCGTAGTAGGAGAAGGCCACGAAAATATATACCCTCAGTTACTAACTATCGATGACACAAGCAGAAACCTTCAGTATGACAGAATTCGAGTCACGTCTGTGTAACCATGCATTTCCTGTAAGTTTTGTTTCTTATATCCGATATTTCTTATATCTGTACTGGCTGCGTCGGAATTTCTTTCGCATGTCTTCTTAAATAAATCAAAATACCAGTGAGCTAAATTTACTACAAAAAATTCTGGACACGGAATTCATTGTTGCCATCCATCTATGTGTCAGAATTACCCTTTGATCTGATATTCGCGGCAAGTGGATGATGTAAGGATACATAACAAAGTGAAATAGAATAACACACAAACCCACTCTCAGTCAAATTATATAATTGAAAGAGATTTTAAATGGTATATAACTACTTAAATTGTATTTACCTTAAATAAATGCATTAGAGTCTATGTTAAGGTTAGCTTTTATATGAAGCGCGTGTTTTATTGAACGGTAACTTACATATAAAACACTGGAGAAAGCTTGAAGCAAAAACTATTCTGTAACTGCCGGATTTTATTATTTTGATATCCATCATGGGCGTAAGCAATTTCCTTTCTCAAATTAGTCACTTTACAAGATATTGCAAAATGCTTTTTTGTCATTAGTTGACGTAGCCCATAGCACCAAGAAGTTTCGCATCGTTTCAGGAAAAATATTTCATCGTTCGGTAATTTTTGTGATAACTTTGTTTTGCTTAACAAGAATTTGGTGTAAAGGTGCCTTACCGCGAAGTTTATTTTCTTTTTAAGTTTGTGTGTACCACATGGTAGTAAAAGATGAATATTGTATGACATTCAATGGCAAGGACATTGTAAGCGATTGCGAAGACAAGGATGGCAACACCGTGGAATGTGTTGCCTGTTACAAAGACGATCCAGATTGTGCTGGCACCGAGACAGCTATATCATTCGGTGAGTATACAATCCGGCTGTGTTTTATGCATAAAGGAATCCAACGGACTTGGAAATCGGTACATAAAGTCATCAGCAACTTCACATCGTTACATTTTGGTTATCTATTTTACAAATGTTAGCATGCGTTGAATAACTGAATAACTGAATTACTAATGTTCACATGAAACATGACGGAAAACATATGACATTGTTTTCCCAGTTGTCAGATTTTATTGCTTATTTTGATGAAAGAGGGCGAAGCGTAGAGAAATACAAGAACAACTTAGATGTGCAATCTTCTATAAAACATTTGCTTTGATGTCTTAAATAATAAAGGCTGGTAGAATTTATCTGTACAGAATGTTAGTTCTCTATTCCACAGCCATTTCATGGGTTTCAATGTTCTATTTACATATTCAGGTGATAATGTGGTATCGGTTTGCTAATACTAAGGCAAGAAAAGAGTAATTAATGTTACTTAACCACAAAAAGAATGCAATATAGGTCATATAAGTGATTCCAGTTACATACACTCGTATTTTTTTAATTTAATTAGACAACTAACTAGACCTCCCGTCATATTTTCAACGATTCTTCTTAAATATTTTTATCATAATATTTAGAAAAAGTCACCCTGTCATGTGATGGAGTAAAGCGTCCTGTTATTGCTGTCAGTGGTCTTGAACCAGGACCACAAATCAGAGTAAGTATTTTGCTAACAATTCAGTTTTCAGGTTATAGCAAAATTATTGATTTTGTCATTACATGGCCATGTTTTGATATTTCCGTCTGGATTCGTGTATTTTTATTTTTATTTGGCTTATGTAATAAAAAATTGACGAGAGTTGTTTCGTCTACTTTAATCCATTCTAATACTACCGCTATTGCTGTGCAGGTTAAGTATGGTACGATCGTCAATTTAACGCTATATAACCACATGGCTGAAGATTATACAACGATGCACTGGCACGGAATCTATCAGATAAGAACTCCCTGGTCAGATGGAGTACCATATATTACCGAATGTCCAATTCCGCCAGGTGGAGTGTATGTCTACGCATTTGCCGCAATTCCGGCTGGTACGTTGTCGTTTTGTCAAATCTGTCTTGAGTGAAGACATGGTTTGAACATTTCTATGTGCAAATACGTCATTCGTCTTTTATTGTTTGATCGATTCTAAACGCTTCCTTTGACTTCGTTTTGTTTTGAACAGATCGGAGCATTCAATATTAAATCAATGTATTTTCTTCGGCTTGTTCAAGCAGTAAATGATCAAAACCATTAGGCTACATTTAAACTTTCTCCAAAACTAATTAATGGATGACTAAATGCTTAAATCTTTCTTAGACTGTAGGCGTTAAGATACTGGGTTCATATTTCAATATATGTAATATATCTACTGAACTGTGTAATATTTTGTGGCAGTAAAGTAACGTCTTTGATTTTAGTTGATGATTGATGCCTTCGGTCATCGTTACAACATAAGAATGGCATCCTTGATGGCCCTGACACATTACAAAGTGTTCGACAAAACATCATGACAGAGATTATATCACACGCCTTTTTTGATGAACTGTCAAGGTTTATCATTCTGATGTATATCAACAAAAAATCTACAAAGACTTATTCCAATTTTTTTTAAAATTTTAACAGGAACATTTTGGTATCACTCCCACGTTAGTGACCAAATATCAGGTGGTATGGTTGGACCATTAATCGTGTATGAGGAAGATGAGCCAAACCAAAAGTATTATGACTTCAATTTGCAGGATATCCGTAATGAGTATCACCCTCTGCCTGAATACGATCAGTTCATCATGTTATTGGCCGATTGGAGACATGAAGAAGCTATAGTCAAATCTATTTCAAGATTCGAAGGTCCACGCCCATTGGTCAGTCAAACTCCCTCTACATCTGGCCTTGTTAATGGCCGTGGGCGATATCACCAAGACGACCCACAAAAGCGGACTCCATATTATGGCTTTGCCGTAAAGCCAGGTCACCGATATCGTTTCCGTGTCATTGGAGCTATGAGGGTTAACTCATATCGCATATCGATTGACGATCACAAGATGAAGGTAATCACTTCTGATGGTTTTGATCTCAACCCTGAAGATTTTGATTATGTCATCATATCAGCTGGCGAAAGGTACGACTTTGTACTTAAGACTCAAGATGATCCTGAATATACAACGTATAAGATTCGTGCCGATGTCGTACGTTTTGATGGTAAGGATGATGGCCAAATGGATGAAACCAATGCCTCTGTGTTGCGCTATGGTGGCACCAGTGGTGTCTTTCTCAGTGATACTCTACCACCAGATAGATGGCGTCATTGCAACGAGAGCAATCCTTGCTTTGCACTGAATTGTCCATTTGGCCAATACGCCCCTCCATCTAACACCGTATGCACATCTATTGCCGATATGACCCGTTCCACGAGGGAACTAGCCTTGGATCCGACACTGAACCATGTCACAAAAGAAGCCCAAGTTTTTATGAACTTCGTTATTGCTGGCCGAGGTGGTAATGAACCGGGTACAAGCCCGAAGCCTGCCATAAATGGCAAGTCGTTTGTCTACCCTACAGCACCACCTTTTGATCCTACCTCTGAACACACTAGTTGTGAAGCAGAATGTGATGCCTCTGATCATCACACTGTTTGCTTATGCACATATAACGTCACTCTTGTTGAGAACAATTACCAGTTTGTCTTCACAAGTATCGGATCAGGGGGCTCTAACAATGGCTCACATCACCCAATCCATGTTCATGGACACAGTGTCTTCTTGACAAAGATGGGTTTTCCTGAAAAAGATGCAGAAGGCGATTACTTGCAAGCTAACCAGGATCTTTGCTGCCCGTGCCCGGATGATGACACACAATGTTGCTCTCTGGATGAGTAAGTTGATAAGAGTGCAGATTTCAAAAACCTAAATGTTGACAACGTTTTATGACACACATATTTTGGCATTGTATATGGCGCCTTCAATATCTGCTTCAGGTTTAGACCTGAAAGTTCTCTTCCTTCTTACTACTAAATTCTCAAGCTGCAGTGACTAACTTTCTTTCTACCTTGTTCAGCAGCTTTAACTACAGTACTCCTAAACACCCATACACCCCAAAGTACATGTATACTATCATTTGGTATGGCATGTTAAACAGTTCCACATACCACTTAATTCGTCTCTTACAATGCCAATTAGAACCATCTCCAAACCCTTATCTCCATCTTTGAGAAATGATTTAGCTCCTTTTCAGACTGCTTGCTTTTAACATTGCATATATACCGTCATTAATAAGTCTCGGCTATCTTAAACTAGCCAAACAATCATTTCGCTATTAGAAGACTTTTCCATACCATGCTTCTTTTGTAAATATAGTGGAATTGATAGTTCACTATGTTGGTAAGTAGCTTATTCTATGCATACTATGTAGGATATAGCTAATTCAAAATCATTATATAATAAAGATATCCGGAAAATTGGAAGATGTGAAACGTATACCTAAGGTGAAGATAACCTATCGAAGTCGTAATATGCACTGCGAGTAAGATCTTAGATGAAAGAAAAAAAATTAGCTTTCACAGAATTCAAAATTCTAAGTCATATCTTACAAAATATTTAATACAATGTATATGACCAATATATGATATCCAATACATTGTATTATTCAAGCCCAAAGATGTCATTATTTCAGCTAAATAATCATTTATTTTGACAAACTCACTTGCAATGTTTGTATTAGGATATAATTATCACCATGTGATATGATTTGCTTTTAACACGTCTTAACTTCACACAGTGTGACAGTGCCTTGTAATTTGCCTCGTTGGAAAAACGATACCTGGAATGAGAACCCTGACTCCATTCCAATGAACCTATACAACCCACCTCGAAAAGATACCATACTTCTCCCTGCCGGAGGATATGCTATTGTACGGCTAGAGGCTGACAATCCTGGTAAGTTATGTTATAAAGATTTGCGGTGAAATACAAGGAAAAACAAGATAAGAATAACAGTTTATCCTATTTTCTAATGCATGTTTTCTTCAGCTTTAAAATTAATATTTGCGGACGATAGTAACACAGAGTATATTTTATTTATTGGAATCCTTTGTTTTTTCATTTTTCAAAAATCTTTTTTTCTATTATGTTGTGTAACCTATTATGGCTACGATATAATTTATAGAGTTCACATGTCTCAGGGGTGACTGGCAAAGGTAAAGAACAATTAAAGAAAGGAAGATATTTGACTTGTGATCAAGGCTGACATCCTCAAAATATGGCAATATATATGTCCTGTGCTTGGAGCTCCATTAAGGCAATGCATTCTTGACAGTGACAGCTGATGACGTTGTGTCCGTAACGGTCTATACGAAATAAAATCTGTAAACTGACCTTTGGGAAAGCTAAACGGGGCTTTGAACCGGAGGCCTAGAAATGACATAAAAAAATGTTCAAGAGAGCGCCCTACGGCTCGGTTTCTATGAATAGAAAGCTATGTTGCCACTTTTAGATTAGTGTATAAGTACAAGTGGATGGGATACATTGCAAACATATGTAACTCCCTTCCAAAGCAAAATCGTAACTCTGAAAACAGCATTTGCTGATGTACAATAAGATTTAACAGTGTTTAAGTGCATATTTCGCCTTATGAGATCATTTAGATCGCCGTCCCTTAGTACTGTTGGACTCTTTCTGCATATTCCGTCATGAGATTTAGTGTGGCTACAAGACGTTATGAATTATGTAATAACAGCAGCCAAACAAACAAATGAAAATATATTTAAAAAAATTAAAACCGATAAAAAGTAAGTACTATAGTCTCAAAACATTGTCTTTGTAATTTTAGGTTGGTGGTTCTTACATTGTCATATTGAACCTCACTTGGATGGAGGTATGGTCCTATACTTGAATAGCAAACCTGATGATCAACCTGAACCACCAGAGGGATATCAAGGATGCGATGAATACATCAGGGATGTTGAAGATTTCTACGAAAAAGTCAGGGAACAGGGTTAGAATCACTCTAATAGTTTGTACTTCTTTGTTCTTAGTTCCCGTATGCATGGTTGTCTGTTTATTGTATGATTTTTATTTATTTAATTTTTATGATATTTATTCACGAACTTCAAATGTTCCTTGACACTTTATGCAAACTTGCAATAATCTGATAGCGTAAGGAAGCATGGCCTGCGGTATATTTTTATGGATAAATGAAAAGCTACTTAGATTGGTCCAGAATTGTCCCATTCGACAGAAATACAAAATATGTTTATGAGAAATATCTTTGTAGAACCGGACCTCACAAATGTTGCCTCGGATAGAGCAGTTTCTCTAAGTGTCGGTAGAGACGCTGAATATGGTAATGATGGTGATACACAAACCTGTGCCATTTTGGAAGGTAAAAGCAGGTCTTGGTGGAAAGTTGACCTTGGTGACACCTATAAAGTATACAGGGTTATTTTAGAGAATTCAGGTAAGGAAGATGGGTTTATTCTGTGTTTATTCCCTCGTAAGGTAGTGTGGTTTTTTAAATTACAAGTCTCTAACAAACTTTAAAACTTAGCTTGAGAAATTGTTTCGACCACTCACTTTCAAAATCAATATGAAATATCGAGATCGCCGTCCATATTTTGACACTATGAAAACAAGTTACTCAACTTTATAGGCATTTGAAATTCAAATTTGCTGCTTCCTCCCTGTTAACTTTATGGAAAAACATGTTTGATTTCCACAAAATGTAACAGTGAAAATGTTTTCTACATATAGGAGGTTCAAAACGAGTCCTCACAAGTGTTAGATCAGACGAGTCTTAGACAGCTATCTCTGAGGAACATTCTATTTATGATCTCAATTTCTTAGTAAACACGGATAATATTTCATAGTGCTTTTCATATGATTATTGATAAAACTGAATATTGACTCAAATAATGTAAAACGGAAGTATGTTTTGCAAGCAAATACATTATCCTTTTCTATGTGTACAGATGTTGGTTTTGTAAATTCGGTTGTAAGAGTCGGGTCAGAAGAGAACATTGAATTTCAGCATCAGTGCGGTGAGGTCTTGGTAATCGAAAAGCTCAAGAGCGACTCCACAACAGTCGACTGCATAACACCTATTGTGGGTCGTTTTGTCAGCATCACATCTGACCGTCTCAATTTCCTTTCTCTCTGTGAAGTTCTTGTCATGGCAAACGGTGAGAAATATCTACATTGCCAATTTTCCTCAAACATTGCATGAAGCTAAGAATACACACTCACATAACCATCAGCTTTGACGTCTTATCTCTCCCGATTTATTGATTTATTGGCCGATTCTAAGTACATCGAAATGTGAATTAGCTCAGAGCCTTGACTTTAATGCGAACTTATTTACATGTCATGTTAATGAGATGAAGAATTAATATGATTCTTTTAGCTTCAATGCAATGTTCAATTATGACACTTAGATTCAGATATAAGATGTGTCAATATGTGTAGAGTCTCTTTAAGTATTATATAATACATCAGAAGGGATTTCCTTTCTTTAAAAAGCTATCTAAACCGAAAACTGAAATTAATTGTAGCATCAATGCGTCGAGGTCTGGGCAGTCTAAAAGTTTGGGAGCGATTCCACAACAATCGACTGCATATAACACCTTTTTCGGGTTATTCCGTCAGCATTCAATCTGACAACCGCACTACCGTCTCTCTCTGTGACGTTTTAGTGATGGTAAACAGTGAAAAATAGCTGCATCGAATATATTCCTCAAGAAACTGATTATGGACATAGTCATAACATCGGCTTTGACGTTTTATCTCGTCCATTTCATTTATTAATTGGCCGCTTTTCAGAACACCAAAATCAGCATTCGCACACAGCCTCGTTATATTTTGAGTATTCAATTTTATATGGATAAGTGGTTGAATTTACACTCATTCTTGTCTTTCAGCTTTGATGCATTACTTAATAGTGACACTTGCATTAAGGCACCAGGAAATATTCTTACATATTTGTAAATAATAGCATAGACAGTGTTTTCTCTTAACTAATACGTGTACTTCACTAGTAGGGGCGGGAAACTGCTCAATGTGAAAAATACAACACTGCAGTGAGAGGCATGAGTGATGTGCATGTGTAGAATATTTTTTAATTCTTATGATAATAAGGGACTGTCGTTCCTTTACAAAAGACTAACTTGAAAGAAAGAACGAATTGTGTTAATTGCATGACCTATTTTTTCAAATATACGTAACGATTTGAAACTCTCATTACTACAACAAAGAACACCAGTGGGAGGCAATCAGAAGTAATCGTTGTTTTAGATCATGGCTTGGACTACCAGTCCACATTGATTGTTATTGATAAAGTGGTGCACATAAGAAGACGTGTCTTTCATTGCTTTCACCACACATTTTTAGATTCCTTGGTTTTATTAATATAATTGATAGCATGACCGGTAAAATGGATCCGCAGGAAGAATGTCCACCAATGAAAAAGATTACGATTAACTTTGATTGTAAAAAATCGCTAACCTCTTTTCATTCATTATAACTGTGATCATTTTTGAAGCTACAATAAGAGATGATGCATCAAACTGTCCCTCGCTATCTCTCTGGATGCCATAAACTATTCGACGTGGACAAAATTACTGTTATAGTAATTGGCATTGCGTTGGAATATAAAGTTTATTTCTATACTGTATCAATATGATTTATATAGAACAAATCATGGTCCATGTCCAAGTAATTTGTAAGTACTTTGAGCCTTCATTCAAGACAGGAAGCTGACAAGGTGTTAATTATTTTTTGTGCAATTTCCATTTGAAACAATAATATCCTTTTTTATGGATGCATTTGCACATCTTAAACAGATTCGATTAGGTAACGCAGTATTATTGCATTTCGCTATCACAGAAAATCCTGTTGACCAGCCAACCTTTGATTCCGGCTGTGGTATACCACACGACTTTTATGGCGAGAGTGGAACCATCACATCAATGGGCTATGATGGGACAACTTTGTATGAGAATAATGCAAAGTGTGAGTTCCGCATCACCGCCAGCGAGGGAAAAGTAAGTACGGAAAACCTATACTTTAAAATCACGAGACAACTTTCTTAACGTTGACAAACGCGAAAAATGAACTGGTAAAGTAATGTAAACGTTCAACGACAAATAAAGCCCTAGACACTGAGACAACATGTCAATGTCATGTCCATGTTCAAGTTTATGAACTCTTTAACACCGAATATTTGATTAGGACGACGTGGTAGCCAAATATCCAGTGTAGAGATGGAGCATGTTTTGAGTGTAATATTTGTTAGTCAAAATAATGCGCTTAAATGTGCACTTTTGTGTTTATATTGTTCCTTGTTTTATATCAATGTCCAAATCAAATTTGAATTAAGAATTTGACATTTCGTTGTTTTCTGCAGAAAATAGTTCTGAACTTTGTGGCATTTGACTTGGAAGAAGGAAGTGACTTTCTCTCCGTGAATGGTATCGGAGGAGAAAGTATTGCTGAATACACTGGTTCCAACATCCCTGGACCACTTGCTACGAGCAGCAGTCAAGTTATTGTTCATTTTAACACAAATGAAAGTGGCCAAGCCAAAGGTTTTCATGCCGACTGGGAGGCAGTATAAAAGAAGACCTTAACCAGTAAGTTTATTTTGTAAATGTGACACAATTAGTTTTTTCCCTCATCACAAGTTCAATCGCAGAAGGTGAGTTAAAGCCAGGTTTTATTTTGAATATTGACCTCCCCCCCCCCCCACGAATCGACTCTGCAAACCGGTACTATCGACATACAGATGCTCGTGGTCCATACAGCGTGTCCTATTCCGTCTTGACACAATTGTGATGAACACTTTATTTCTGTCTACTACGTTTTATAGTAATCATTTTAACACAGGTAAAATCGATAACTGGGAGATTAGAATGCCTATATTCGCAGATGTAACAACATCACGTACAAATATTACTTGAAGACTTTTGCTTAAAGTAATGCACACAGTCACAGGTTTGCCTCTTGAAAGTTTTAATAGATTATATCTTCCAACATAAAAAATCTGATATTTGTATAAATCTAAGAGGAAATCACTTTATGCGATCAAAATCTCTTAGATAACGCACTGAGTCATCAACAAGTAATTGAGTGCTAAGTTAAATTACACAAGTTCTTTTTTTCACCTGCAAATCTTCAAAATGTGATTATTGGAAATTGCACAAAATAGCTCTTCTCTTTAAAAACTATCATAACAAACCGATACAAATATCGTTTTTTTTCTCCTGCTTCAGATTATGTTTTCACCGAAGATGACAAGGACAAGGTCAACGACAATATGAACGTTTTTCTGAAACGTTTGTTTTTTTTCCTCGATACTCTGATTTCATTCTGTGGTTTAGTTTTTCATTGGAAAGTATGAGAATATGCTTGTTATGTGAGTTTACTGTAGAATTTACATAGTGATCTTGTAAGATTACTGCTCTAGTAGAATAACTCATATGTAATTCAGATAGTTTTAAATATCAACCTTTAGGAGTTTGTTGGTTTAAAAGATAAATATATAACTTTTGCTTTAATAATGTTTTACAGTTGTATTCTAATCTACGGACTTTCGCAATTTTAATAATCTGCAGGTTCGACTTTTTCAAACAGTGTTAAATCAGGACAGTATTTTTAGGAAATTGTGAATTGTGACATTCTCTTGGAAAATCTGAAAAGTAAACGGAGCTGAGGCATATTAATACCATAGAAAAGGGAATCAAAGGATCACGATGTTAGAAGTGGTTTAATCACTGCAGTTTACATAAAGTGCGACCGAATTCCTCGCGTAGATGTTTAAATAAATTGAAAATCAAATCATTTATCCAACACTGTCACTATCTTAAGCTTTCTGCATGAAGAAATAAATATTATGGAATAGCATGAATTAATAGTCCAGTCGTCGTTTATTAATTGCTTTGCATAATTTGAAATGCCATAAGGGTACTCTTGTATCGTATCGCCGTTTAATAGTGCATTCAATTTTCAGTGTCTTGTCAACTAATTAATCTAACTTATGCACTATCATGTCACACTTTAGGTGTTTTGTTGTGATGATGCTTTAAAAATGGTCAACTGATGGTCGATATCAACAACTCAAAACTAGTGACGTTTTCAAAATTTGCTTATAATTTCCCAAGTAACAAAAGAGAAAAGAACAAGAAAACACGAAACTGCTTAATTTACCTCTGATACAGTTTGCTGCAAGTATTGTGAGATCAATCGATTGGGATGTATTGTGACACTGCTGCAGGTTGAAATGGGACTGAACGTCATGGCGCAGGCAAGACGTTGGTGTACTGTCTCATCAAGGGAATATTTTCCGTAGTTGCTTTTGATATAATTCGACGGCATCGCTAGGAACGCATACATGTACATAGAATGCATTCTATCATGAGTAAAGAGTCAAATGACGTTTTTGTCAGACAACAATGCTTTACGATGTCCTAAGTTGAGGTCAGCCATCGATGTCATATGAAACATGAGGAAAACGCTTATGAATACCGACGTTACCCTGATCTTGCCTTGTCTGTCTGTCTGTCTGTCTCTCTCTCTCTCTCTCTCTCTCTCTCTCTCTCTCTCTCTGAGATAACAACGTTTTGACATAGGGTGATTGATAAACCTCTGACGAACCACTCGGTCAAATCCTTACTTTGGAGTCAAAGACAGTGATTCTATATTCTAGCAAGTTGTTACAATATTTCTGACTGCGACTACACCACACGGCTGTAGAGCTCATGGAGCACTCACACTTTCATACTCGCTATAGCACATCGAACACAAACTTTATCGAAGCAATAAATACATCGCTTAAAGGGACAAAGTCGTTATCTTTTGACTTTTTCACCTTTTCGATGACTAAATCCCCGGTCAAATCAATAGGTAACGCAAATGGTGACCACAGATGGCTTCAAAGATTCGTAAAACCCCCTACTTGCTCTTTACGGCTAAGTTCTATTTTTGTAAGGACGTCTTCGCGATTTGGACCAACCGCCATGTTTGAACCCAAACACATAACAAATGTCAAACACGGCATGATCACTTGTTGAACTTGGAAACATGCCACTCAAACTAAACAATGCACGGTGTAGTTTATTCCTTCATTTTACTCTCAATGTCTAAAGGCTTTTGGCAAGTCTATGTGGAGGTACAAACGACACGAAAACAATGCCGCCATTGGCATTTTGCCCTTCGCTAGGCACTGTCGTTGGCTCCTCGACTGATACATCTTGCAGGCATTTGAAATGTCCATTACGAACGTGATGTCGGAGAACAAGATTGGTCCTCAAGCTCTTCATGCAAAGCCAAGCTTCAAAATGTTACTGTGCCAAACGGCATCGGTATTAGAGAATCCAGAAACTGCAATACTGTATTCTCCATATAGAGCCATATAATTATACAGTATGATCTTTCACTGTGTGTTTGTTTTTTTTCACACGCGGATGCTTACAGCTCTTAGCACTATGGTCTGATTGCAGGTCAACACTTGCCAACTCTGAGGTTGAAACCAGCCCTCTGGTTTAACCCCTCTCCCGATGTTTCTCTATACAGGGTACGCAAACGCGATGGGAGTTGTCTGTGGTATACCGCTTTTTAGACATCTTTCAATAAGTCGAACAACATCTGCAACTGCTCGTTTTAACAATGTAAGTCAAAACAGGTCAAAACAGAGCGACTTTCCCGTTAAACTGGTCTCGGGGACACCACCTGAGCTATCAACCCACGGAAGAAAATACGGTGTTTTTTAATCCGGTTCGAACTCACAACATACGGAAGCCAGTCACCTAGCAGAGATCTGAAGCAACAGACAGAATCATTCGTCTAGTTCAAAAATATTTCATTTCTTTGGTATGCTGCACTGAGACTTTGTTCGTGGCGAATATCGATGGAATGAGCTCAAGAAAAGAAGAAAGATAAGAGGTTATCTGGTCAAAGTAGAATTTATTTACACAAACCTAGATCAGTTATGAAATCTGACTCTTAATTTCCAGGAGATGAAATTCAGGTTGATGTCATGTGCTTTGATTTATGTTGATAATAATGGCCACATGCATAATGTAATGTTCCTATGTCACGTTACTATGACTTTGTCAGTGACACTATGCTACCAACTAAGGGCGTCACTGCTGCATAATGACCAATCAGCTGCATGTTATCCGACAATGTCGATGATATTACACTCCTAAGTCTAGTATCCTATGTCTTAACATTGGACATGTTCTATGAAGATCCTGGCTTTAGATTCAATGCAAATGCATATACCTTATATTCTTCTTGTAAGTTTCTTTTTCAGAAGAAATTTTAACATATAACATGATTTTGCTCTTTCAGTCAACATATTGGTAATCTGCTGGCTAAAAACAGCTCCATCAATTAACTACGTATCAAAAAAAAATTCGAATGCATGCTAGGATGCGATGCTGCAATATCATGTCCTTTGATGTTCATATTATCAGTCTGACAAGAATTGAGATTCTTTACCCTTGGTTCGTCAACTGTTCATATTTTCCTTATTGCCTTGTTAGCATCATTAATTTGAACGCATTCAAAATGTTAATCCTTAAGCCGTGGCATATTAATACAAAGAGCAAGATATGAAGACAAAGGACCAATAATTAAGGTTGAACAAATAAATATATTTATTTCCTGTAGCCAAGGGTACTTTGTCAGATTGTAGTGATACAATTTAACAAACACAAAAATGCTTTGTTTCTATCTGCCATAGGTGTAAAGGGTATCCGATTATTCCGATGATTAAACAATCCGGGGTAGGTAGGTAGGTGGGGAGGTAGGTTGATATAAGTTAATTAAACCAGATATGAACTGAATATGCTCACGTGTTTTACAACAGGTTCATTAATAGTAGTACGCTTCACAGAACAATAAGATAGATGTTTTCACTAAATGAAGCAGGTT
>LD343079.1:556831-575731 GCA_001465055.1 Ptychodera flava
TTGAACACGTAGTGTTAAATTTCTGAACGTCTAGAGGCGTTCAAAAAGTGTTACAAAAAGGCGTTTAATTGGTGTTCTATCCTTTAACACTTAACTTTACAGTGTGCCTACAAACATAGCAGTCGGGATTAAGATTTCCTGGATAAATAGATACACTCATCGTTTATTCCGCCTCTGACGCAAAGATACACACTGTTTTACATGTACCACTCCTAGGCCCTGGGATCGATTTCCATACCTTTAAGCCGTGGCATTCTAATCCAAAGAGCAAGATATGAAGACAAAGCCAAGCCTGTCAGATAGTGACCGATAATTAAGGTTGAACAAATGAATATACTTATTTCCTTTAGCCAATGGTACTTTGTCAGATTATAGTGATACAATTTAACAAACACAAAAATGCTTTGTCTATATCTGCCATAGGTGTAAAGGGTGTCCGATTGTTTCAATGATTGACCAAACCGGGGTAAGTAGGTAGGTGGGTAGGTAGGTTGATATTAGTTAATAACAAAACGGGAAAGTGTTGATATACCTTTAAAAATGTAAACTACCAATATTTCATGATATGTACATCAAATTGGCAGCTATGCTTTTAATGCTTGAAATAAAACAGACCTGCAGTCCATCGGATCACGATTGTCTCAGAGAGAGAGAGAGAGAGAGAGAGAGAGAGAGAGAGAGAGAGAGAGGGAGAGACAGAGAAAGAGACAGACAGACAGACAGACAGACAGAGATCTGTCAAACGTCAGTATTCATGTGCGTTTTTTATGTAATATTGTTGAAAAGATAGGTCATTTGACACAGGATTCATACTAGGGTGCATTTTATCCATTTCTTCATGGCAATGTATGGCCTCCATGAATGACCTTAAACGATTACTTAATCGCTATGACCGAAATTGTGATTCCCTACTCTTCGTTAACCAATTGCTCATGTTAAGTACAGTCGTTAGCAAAGTTTAACAAAGTCGTTAGCAAAGTTTGAATGATTTGTATTCAAAACTCCAATCCGGAAGAAACATGAAACATTAACGAAATGAACGAGAGAAATTGAGACAAAACTGGTACAGTATGATCATAGCTATCTTTAAACACGAATGAATATTCTCCCCGTAACTTATTAAAGATCTTTTTTGTTCAATGATTATTGTACGAATATAGCAAAATATATTATTACTATCTACCAAAGGTTTGAAGATTATTTGGTTGTAGGGGAGGCAAGTCATTCTGACGTAGTAATTAGCTTTCATTGCCATAGGTTAATATCTATACTTGTAAACGCGAGGATAATCATTCTCAGAACGTTTAGAGTAGTTGTTTTTAGTTCTAAATAGAGGCTCCATCAGGGTAACATCCAAACTCAAAGGAATTTTTCTATTTATTTGTTTACGAAATGAGCGTCCGACTTAGAAGACGCTGTTAAAAAGGGTTTTTGTGGACAGAAATGTTGACTCATGATCAACGATAGGATGCATGTTATCTATTCGTTCATCGCAGTGCTGTAGAAATTTATAGATCGAAACTACAGAAATATTTTCCCAGAGCCGGACGATTCACTAATGCTTGCAATGCAATGGCTTTCAACACTGTGTGTCACTTAACATCATACATGCAGCGAACCTTACCAGAGAAATTATATGCAAAATGTGATAACGAGTTTAATTTGAGTATGCAAAATGGAGATCCTATCGTTATTGATTGACATCCGCCATCACCGTATTACTTAGACCATATTGTCATAATCACAGCAAAAAATCCTTTAGCGTGACATGATACAGCATGAGGCACATTATTTAGCAGACACGACACCGAAAGACTTAATGCAAAATATAAAACAGTAGAATGATACACGTAGGCTTAATGGATTAAGAATTAACAATTAACGTTGACTAAAATATTCATTTATGCCATTCAATAAGATTTATTTCTTCATTAAGAAAAGTTTGTAGACAGTGACGAATAAATGTTGTCTTAAATTCAGTTCACATGAACAGCTACGAAAGGAATTTTGTCTTATATTTTGTGCGCTAAATCCATAATTCTAGTAAACGATATTGAACATCAGGGTTCTTTAATTCCCCTAAGCCATGGTATACACGTCCGCTAATTTGCTCGTCTTTTTTTCTATATGCAATCAAAGCTCATCTCCTGTTTTGAGATTTTCTGAGATTATAACACATCTAAATTCCCTTAAAATTCGGCCTGATTTAACACACTCTGAAAATGTCGAACGTTCAATTTGGTGAAAATTGTAAGATTTCATGTATCAGAATACAAATGTAACACTCTAAGAAAACAAAAGTTATATATGTACCATTTCGACTAACAGAAGCCTGACCATTAATAATCTTTTTCTGGCTGCTATATGAAATACATCTCAGTTATTCTACGAAAGCAGTGGTCTTACAAGATCAACATATTATTTCCATCATGAACCCACATAACCAGAATATTCTCATACTTTGAAATGAAATAAATTATCAAGAGAATGAATCAGAATATCGGGAAAACGTTCCAGAAGAACGTTCATAATGTCATTGACCATGTTCCTGCCATTGTCGGGGAAAACATAATCTGTAACAAGAAGGAAAACCGACATATCTAAGTATTCGTTCATGACTGTTAGTTTTGAAAGATGTTTAGAACGTTTCATTCGGGAAAAGCAGTATCCTTTCATTTTCAAATTGATTGACTCTACGAAAGGATTATGGAACTATATATATAACTTGAAGTAATACAAGTAAGTGGTTTAATCTGTCTCTATCAGACAGTCTACACATAATCAGTGCTGATAAATCTAATTTGTTAAACAAACGCTCTGAATTGTTTCAAAGTGCCTCAATCAAAATAAATATTATTTATAGAATACAAACCCCGCCTTAATGGTTCAGTAGGAATGGGAGAGAAATCCCAAGGAAACGTTTCCACTAGATGCAACAAAACTTAAGTCTAATAACTTTGTACTTGGTGCTTGTTTTAGACAAGTCGTAGTGTTTCCTCGTAGTTTAAAATCAAAATTTGGTTGAAATAAATAACGAATCGCACAATTAGAACTTTTGAAAGGAAAAGCTTTGGCTGTGTTAAGGCTTGAGGAAAAGGTTCAAACAAATATTAGAATATGTTATTTTGCAAAGAATGAGTCAACATTCTTATCTCGCAATCATCAATATTCCCTGTATGAAAATGTTTAGTTTAAATCGTAGTTATACAAAAGAAAATCATAATTGTGTCAAGAATCAACAGGACAAGATGTAGAGATATCAAGCGTCTATATGTCAACACTGCCGTTTTGCATAGTCGATTGGTAATCTAGGGGTCGATATTCGATCAATAAATTCGATTTACTTACCAATAGCCTAAGCAAAACGGTAGTTTCGACATACAGGCACTTGTTGTCCGTACATCTTGTCCTGTTGAGTCTTGACACAATTATGATAATATATGTAACTAGACAAGTGATGAGGGAAAACTGACTCAATTAAAATTACAAATATAACTTACTGGTAAAGGTCTTCTTTTATACCGCCTCCCAGTCGACATGAAATCCTCTGGCCTGGCCACCTTGATTTGTGTTAAAATTCACGATAACCTGATTGCTGCTCGTAGCAAGTGGTTCAGGTATGTAGGAACCTGTGTATTCAGCAATTTGGTTTCCTCCAATATCGTTTACAGAGAGAAAGTCACTTCCATCTTCCAAGTCAAATGCCACAAAGTTCAGAACTATTGTCTGCAGAAAACATTGAAAATGACCCATTGTGATTACAACCTAGATTTAAACAACAGTAAAAACAGATCGATAGCATAAACTCAAAAGTTATCATTTGTTAAAGTGTCTTACTTTGACTGGTGAATGTTATGCCATCAAGAAGTCGATCAGTACTGGATATCTGGCTAACACGTCGTGTCGTGCAGGTAACCAATGTCACAGACAGTAAGAATATATTGTAAGGTGGTTAGTGTTGTATCGCGGACTATGACGTTCTGATGCTTGGCATTTCATGTTGTCTATGGTTTTATTTGTTGTTTTAATTTTAATGTCACTGCTACTTTGCCGTCTACAAAATCAAAGTTAACCAAATAGTTTTGTGACGATAAAAGTATATATTGTAGACTATTTTTTTATTTTATTTTACTTTTTTTATTGTTATTTTATTGAACATCTACAAAATTTTGGCATGCAAAAAGTATCGTAAAGGGATTGGGGAAATTTGCCATTGTGTCACAATCAAGGCAAGAGTTGCACTGGCTGTTTGTAAAACCTAGAGTAGAGTTTTAAAGTTATTTTAATGGTTTTAAGGCAATTCAAGGCAAAGCTCCGTTTTACATCTGATTCACAGACATGATTGAGAAAACCTACTACATCAGTTCAATTTAAGAACAAACAATAACCATAATCTTACAGCACCACGATCTTCAATTAGACGAACGACAGCACATTTGCTCTCTGTGGTCCTAAACTTTGGAATTTAATGCCGGGAGAGTTGAAATCTGTGCGTAATTTGAGCAATTCAAACGAAAGCCCAAAAATATATCGTTTTAAGGAATATTATCGGTTGTAAGGACTTTTGTTTTCGTTCGTTTTTACTTTTTACTTTAATTTTTATGTCCCCCTGCTTTTACTTTATTTGCTATAACATTTAACTGTTATGTACAGCGTCTATTGAATACCTGATTGTAGAATTTGCGTTTTTAGAAATTTAATTAATTTAATTAATGTTAAATGTTCAAAGTATAAATTTTCCATGCTCACTTTTCCCTCGCTAGCAGTGATGCGGAACTCACACTTTGCATTATTCTCATACAAAGTTGTCCCATCATAGCCCATTGATGTGATAGTTCCACTGTCGCCATAAAAGTCGTATGGTATACCACAGCCGGAATCAAAGGTGGGCTGGTCAACAGGATTTTCTGTGATAGCGAAATGCAATATTGCTGTCAGGTAATCAATTCTTTTTAAATGTTGCAATTCCCGATGACACTTGTAGAAAGGAAAATATCGTTTAAAATGGTATTTGCTCGAAGAATAAATTATTTTATGTCTGATAGCTGTTTGAATGAAAGATCAAACACATTTCTCCCACAGGAACCATGAGTAGTTATAAGTAGATCACAGAACAAAATTGTTGAAATGGTTTATATTATCGGCAGCAATACCATATAAAGATAATTTTGTTTACACAGAATGGTTTATGGTTTCCGGAGAGATAGCGGGACACACTGTTTGTTGCACCATTTTCCTGTGGCTTCAAGAATGATCAATGTTATGATTAATAAAAAGAAGTTGGAGATTTTTATCGACTTTGTTATCAGCGGATATTTTCCTTTGGATCCCATTGTACTGGTCATGTCCTCACTTGTATTAATAAAACTAAAGACACTAAAATGGTTTGGTACAAACGTTGAAAATATCTCCTTTGTGTGCTTTTCGTTTATCAATATCAACCAATGAGGACTCGTAGTCCAAATTATTATATAAAGCAAACGATTACTTCTGACAGCCTCTCTCTACTGATGTTTGTTTTAACAATGAAAGTCAAAAACCTTTACGTAGATGAGAAAAATAGGTCATGGAATGTACGTAATTCAGTTTTTTTCCCTTAGATTCCATTTTGTAAAGAAAAGAAGTCCCTTCTCAACATAAAACTTCAAAGAGACCTACACATGTTGATATTACTTATGTCTCTTAGGGCAGTGTTATTTTCTTATTGGGCTATAACACCCTCCCCCTACTAATGAAGAATCTGTAGTACTGAGAGGGAATTAATCTCTCTACGGGTATCCTCCGGTGTCAGAATAAAAGCGTAATAGTTGAACAATTCATAGAAGCTAAAAAAAACATAATAAAAATTCTTCATCTCATTCATGTGGCATTTAAATACGAAAAAATGCCAAGGTAGTTACGTTATTCTAATTTCAATATGCTTAAAGTAGGCAAAGAAATGGAGAAAATGGAAGACATAAGACGTCAAAACTGATGGCTATGTCATTGTGTATGCGTAGGTGCATGCAATTGTTGAGGAAAATAGGCAATGTAGATATTCCTCACCGTTTGCCATGACAAGAACTTCACAGAGAGAAATGAAATTACGACGGTCAGATTGGATGCTGACAAAACGACCCACAATAGGTGTAATGCAGTCGATTGTTGTCGAGTCCCTCTCAAGCTTTCTGATTCCTAGGACCTCACCACATTGATGGTGAAATTCGATATTCTCTTCTGAACCGACTCTTATAACTGAATTTACAAGGCCAACACCTGCATAGAAGAAACAAACGATCATTTTTCTTGCAGAACATTCTTAAATTGTACGTGGTTTGAGTCAATTGGCAGGTTTGTCAATAATTGCCTGAAAGCTATTGTAAAAGAATAATGGGAGCTGAGAGCAAAGGTGTGATATGACTTAGTGAGAGTTATTTACTCCCACAGTTTGAGAAAATAAAGAAAATACTCTCCCACAAAGTTAACGTGAAGATAGCAGCAATTTTGAATTTCAAATACCATTAAATTTGTGGCGATCCGTTTCCACAGCGCCTACATGGTCGTTGTGATCCCCAATTTTTAATCTTGATTTATTTGAAAGTCTTTGGTTGAAACTATACTCGACGGAAGTTTGAACGGAAGTTACCAACTTTAAATTTAAATGCGCACACTGAATACATTAATTTGGCTTACTTGGGCTCTTCAAAATAACCCTGTGTACTTGATAGGTGTCACCAAGGTCAACTTTCCACCAGGTCCTGCCTTCACCGGCCAAAAAGGCACAGGTTTGTGTATCACCATCATTACCATATTCAGCATCACTACCCAAACTGAGAGAAGCCATTCCACCCAAGGCAACATTTTTCAGGTCCGGTTCTAAAAAGACATTTTGTTCGTAATGAAGACATGTATACTTCTACTGCATGGGTTAATTCTAGACTGATTTTAGTAAACTCTCATTTATCGCTCAAAACATCGTAGATCATTGGACTGAAAGTTGATCGTCAGTTTGTATAACCATTTAAAAGAACATTTTAAGTTCGTGAATGAAATATCAAACAAGACACAGAGAATCAGACTTTAGAGAACAAAAAAACAAAGTTACAGAAACTTAGAAACTGAGCGGTTAAGCGGTTACAGATTTTCTCACCCTGCTCCATGACTTTGTCATAGAAATCTTCAACATGCCTGAAGTATTGATCGCATCCTTGGTATCCCTCCGGTGGTCCAGGTTGATCATCAGGTTTGCTATTCAAGTAAAGGACCATACCTCCATCCAAGTGAGGTTCAATATGACAATGTAAGAACCACCAACCTAAAATTACAAAGGCAAAGTTTGAAGACTACATTTGTCATTAATCATAGTTTTTAAATTCGTTTGAAAGAATTCAATTTGTTTCTTTGATTTGTTCATAGTTGTGAAAAATACACAGAAGGAACCTAGATTTGAGGCGATCTATATTTATTTTCAGAAGTCATTTGGATAAACTCATGTAACGGTGGAAAGTGCACCAATACTTACCAGTTCATTGCTTTCAAATCTTCTAATACGAGGTCTGTTAATACCTATTTGGCGAATTACGACTTTGCTTGCTATTGTTCATGAACACCTGGAACTTACTCAAAAAAGTGTCCATATGTACTCCTAAAATTTTGCTTCAAATGCTTATCATCAAGTTCGTTAACCTTTTCTATCTGTCTTTGCTTGCATTGTATGACAAAAGTCCATAACATAACTTACCAGGATTGTCAGCCTCTAGCCGTACAATAGCATATCCTCCGGCAGGGAGAAGAATTGTATCTTTTCGAGGTGGGTTGTAGAGGTTCATTGGAATGGAGTCAGGATTCTCATTCCAGGTATCATTTTTCCAACGAGGCATATTACAAGGCACTGTCACACTGTGATAAGTTAAGGCGTGTTAAAGGCAAATCCCAGCATTTCACTGTATGAAATGGTGATGATTATATCCCGATACTAAAATTGCCATTGCATTTGTCAAAAGAATTTTTGCCGAAAAAACTACGATTAATATCGGAGTGAATAGTGCACTGCATTGGACATTTTAAACTGGTAGTACACATGCCATGCAGGCATAAAGATAATCTAGTATTTTACCTTGAACACGGAGAATATGCAGTTGTGAGATCTAGATATGCGAATGAGCTATGTGCCTCTTAGTATGCACAGAGCAAGTGTCTTACCCAAAACAGTGAAAATCTGTTTAATCAGAAGATTGGCAAAAAAATGGCATGGAAAAGTTGCCTGGTATTCAACATGGCTGATTTAAGGCAGTGAAAACCAATTTACAATATATGCACTGGACGGTGGATTCGGGATTCATATGCCATCTTAATAGCAAGAGTCCTCACAGGAGCTAAATTTCTTCTCAAAAACGAAATGATGAATTCATAGGGATCAAATTTTCGCTGTAAATGACAAAATAAGCGGTTTTTTGAGCTATTTGGCATATAGCAAATGACAGCGTAGAAACTGATGCAGGGTATAAGGGAGTATTGGTACTTTAGAGTATTGTAGCTGAAGCTGTTGAACAGGGTTGTAAAAGTTACAAAGTGCATGTTGAGAGTTTAGAAGTAACGAAATAGAGGTTTCAAATTATGAAACGTAAGTTGATAGCGTATCAAATACCTGGGTGTGAGCAATATAAGCATGTCACCATTTAGGTGTTTGAAATCTACATTCGATATTAACTTACTCGTCCAGAGAGCAACACTGAGTATCATCGTTCGGGCAAGGGCAGCACAGATCCTGGTTGGCTCTAACATAATTACCATCTTTATCTTTTTCTGGAAACCCCATCTTCGTTAAGAAGACACTGTGTCCATGGATGTGGATCGGGTGATGTGAGCCATTGTTAGAGCCCCCTGATCCGATACTTGTGAAGACAAACTGGTAATTATTGTCAACAAGTGTGACATTATGTGTGCATAAGCAAACAGTGTGATGATTAGAAGCATCACATTCTGGTTCACAACTAGTAAGTTCAGAAGAAGGATCAAAAGGTGGTGCTGTAGGGTAGACAAACGACTTGCCATTTATGGCAGGCTTCGGGCTTGTGCCTGGTTCATTACTACCTCGGCCTGCAATAACGAAGTTCATAAAAACTTGGGATTCTTTCGTGACATGGCTCAGTGTCGGATCCAAGGCAAGTTCTCTCGCAGAACGGGTCATATCAGCAATAGATGTGCATAAGATGTAAGTTTGAGGGGAATATTGACCAAATGGACAATTCAGTGCAAAGCAAGGATTACTCTCGTTGCAATGACGCCATCTATCTGGTGGGAGATCATCACTGAGAAAGATGGTACTGATGCCACCATAGCGCAACACAGAGGCATTGGTTTCATCCATTGGGCCATCATCCTTACCATCAAAACGTACGACATCGGCACGAATCTTATACGTTGTATATTCAGGATCATCTTGAGTCTTAAGTATGAAGTCGTACCTTTCGCCAGCTGATATGATGACATAATCAAAATCTTCAGGGTTGAGATCAAAACCATCAGAAGTTATTACCTTCATCTTGTGATCGTCAATCGATATGCGGTACGAGTTAACGCTCATAGCTCCAATAACACGGAAACGATATCGGTGACCTGGTTTCACAGCATAGCAAAAATATGGAGTCCGCTTCTTTGGGTCGTTTTGGTAATATCGGCCACGGCCATTAACCAGACCAGATGTAGAGGGACTTTGGCTGACCAACGGGCGTGGGCCTTCGAATCCTGAAATATCTTCGAATATAGCTTCTTCATGTCTCCAATCGGCTAATAACATGATGAATTGATCGTATTCAGGCAAAGGGTGCTCATGATACTCATTACGTATATCATGCAAATTAAAATCATAGTATTTTTGGTTTGGCTCGTCTTCCTCATACACAATTAATGGTCCAACCATACCACCTGATATTTGGTCACTAACGTGGGAGTGATACCAAAATGTTCCTGTGAAATTATAAAAACATTGAAATTAGTTTTGAAGAATTATTATTATTATTATTGTTATTATTATTATTATTATTATTATTATTATTATTATTATTATTATTATTATTGTTGTTGTTGTTGTTGTTGTTGTTGTTGTTGTTGTTTTTTTGTAGTTGTTGTTGTTGTTGTTTGTTGTTATTAGCCATCTTCCGACAGGCATTGCCAACATACAGGATGAGGTACCCATTACCAGCTACCCCATAAAACAATTAGGAGTAAGGTGCCTCAAGGGCAAGAATAATCGTTTAAATCCATCACAATGATAAACCTTGACAGTTCCACTATAAGGTATGTGGCATTGTCTTCGTCATAATATTTTGGTCGAACACTTGGTAATGTTTAAAGGCCAGGAAGGCCGGTATTCGTATGTTGAAGGAGTGTGATGATAACCGATTTTACTTTATTGCGGGATTTGCCACTAAGTACTACACAGTACAGTAGCAAGGTCGTGGTTAAACCTTGTTTCTTTAGATTCTCACAAGGTTCTAACTATTTAGTCATACATAAATTAGTTTAAGAGAAAGTTTGAATGTAGCCGAACTGTTGTATTCGTTTAATGCTTCGCTTGAGTTGCTGTTCGAATCCCCTTTGAAAAAAATATTGATTGTATAATGGTCTAATCTGTTTAAACGAAACGAAGTCGAAGAAAGAGCCTTCAATCGATTGAACAATAGTAGGCGAATGACGTCTTTTTTACAGAGAAATATTCAAATGGTATTTTTACTCAGCACAATTTTTGACAGGGCAACATACCAGCCGGAATCGCGGCAAATGTGTATACATACACTCCGCCCGGCGGGATTGGACATTCTGTAATATATGGTACGCCATCTGACCAGGGAGTTCTTATCTGATAGATACCGTGCCAGTGCATCGTTGTATAGTCTTCAATCATGCTGTTATACAATGTCAAATTGACAATTGTACCATACTTAACCTGCACAGCAATAACAGTTCAATGTATAGAAAAGCGTTAAAATTTAAGCAAGCAAAATAAATCTCTTTGATTTTCATTCAATAAAAAAATTTATCAACGAAGAAAACCCCCAAAACAATAGAAAATCCACATTTAAATGTCAAAACCTTGCTTTGTAATTATAAAAATAAATAGTGTTCTGTAACCTAAAACTGGTTTGGTAGCGAAATACTCACTCTGATTGTAGGTCCTGGTTCTTCCCCATTCAGAGCAATAACAGGACGCTTTACTCCATCACATGACAGCAAGACATTGTCTAGAATAATATGATAAATATTTCTTGAGACATCGTTCGAAATATAGCCAGAAGCGATAATTTCAACTTCAAACTGCGGTGTTGACTTTTACCAAACCATTATCAATTATCCATGATTTTGGGGTCAAATTGTACGAAGTGTTTTATGTAGTTATGGCAAAAAATCAGCAGCATTGACCAAAATATACATATACAACAGAATACGAACATGGCTTCATTCTTTCTAAACAGGTGATAACAAGCAGAAAAGAGCACTTTTTTCACACAAAAAAATCAATTTGACCAAGAGAAATAAGTGTCATGTCCATTCAAACTTTTGCCTTCAGAGAACTGGCGTGTTTCGCATTATAACACATCCACTTATGCTACTGTTCTTCATGTTTATCTGCAACTGTTAGGTAAGCCGAATGTTTTGACACCTTTCACAAAACGCGTACGTGATTGGGTACAATGGCTGTTCTCACCATTTGCAATGACCCTTAGGCCTATGTACTGGTCAGGTATTAATGTTAGACATTCTGTTGCCTAGAAATAAGTTCTAAACAAAAAATGCATTTACACAACTACAAGTTTCCTTTGAAACGCCATGGCAAGTTCATTCTCAGCGGGTTCTGCAGTAGAGGCTCTTGGTGAGGTTAACTTGTGAACGAAAGGAGTCATCAGCAGTTTATGACGCATTGTCATGACATTTTTTTGTTTGAAACTCTGAGTGAATTTGAGAATTTCTCTCATTCATCGTATTCACGAAATAATTTTTTATTCTCATACTCTGATAAAGTCTAAATGCCGTGATACCACTAGCCATTGCTAACCGCAAGAAATCTGGTTGCTTGCAGTATCTTGCGTAATATTTTAGTAGCATTGCCGGATGGGAAAAAAAACAATGCCTGTCAAAGGGCGAAGAAAAAGAGTGAGGTTCGTATTTCTCACTGCACCATTGCTTTCAATTTCATTATCGCTAAACTTCATCGTCATAAATTTTGCTGACAAGCTGTATACCTCGTGGCTTTTAACGAAGACCCACCATGCAATTTAAAATGCTTGGCTAAGGAAAGTCCGTTTTTGAAATAACCAGCCTAAAAAGACAACAAATTTATTCAGAACATGTCAGTTAAAAGATATGGCGTTTACCGATCTAACGTAAAGGCCAAACGGTGACTTTTTACGTGTCATAGTTTGATAGCTGAGAAGTAATGTATACTTATAAATAAATAGTAATAGACTTGGCAAGTTGTCTCTCTAGGCTGCGTTAACGACAGCTAGCAACGTCTACATCTGTTTTTGGAAAAGCTGTCATGATTGTTCATGACATTACTTTTACAACACTGTGAATACTGCGAAAAATAGCTAAAATATTTGAAAATATGTAGTTATATGAAGTCTTTGCAAAGATGATTGGACATTGAAATTACCTAATTATATTTAAACAAGAATTTTTGTTGGAATTTTACTGACTTGATGATTCACTGCAGACAACAAAGTCTACGAGGAAACTCTGAACAATGTTTTCATATATTAAACAAGCTTAATCTGTGTATTTTTTAACACCTGATAACTGATATTAATATACTAAATTAGACTAGGGTGGTTACAAGTGCATTTGAGTGCAAGAAATTTGATTTACCATACTTTGTAGTCTATGAGGAAGTATGAATATTTTTCCCAATTCAAAATAAGCTTAACCTGTGCTTTTATACATGTTTGAAAACTGATATAAATGTGCGAGGTGAAAATAGTGTGTTTGAATGAGCAGATGTAAACAACAAATACCATATTAGAATTTCACCCAAGTGATTATTTGTACTGTTCAAAAAAGGGGTCTTTGAAAGTTCAAAGGTCAAATGAGAAATTATACATCAATTAAGATATTATTGATACGGACTGTGCCATATGGGGGAGGGTCACTGGTGCTTTTTGGCATGAAAATAAGGGAGGGTCATTTTTTTTCTTGTAAACACTTTGGAACGGTCATTTTCCACCAAGGGTCTTAGACTCCACACGCTTAATGAATCAAATCAGATTAATTTAGGGGTCACATTTTACAATTGATGAATTTAGGGGTCGCATTTTAGAAAATTAATTTGGACCGGGACGTTTTTATGTTTCATTTGTAGCTGATGAGTTCCACCGACCCCTGCCCCGTAATTACTATAATAATGGGTCTTTCCTTGCCTTAACTTTGCAAATCGATTCTACATTTTCACTTCAAAATGTAAATGGAGCATTGCAACTCATGAAATTGCTGTGGACTAGAGTTCTAACATGTTGTACAGATCAATTCTGTCAGCCATTATTATCTCAGAAATGCCTACGCTTTATACAGAAGATTGGACTTCTACGATAATGTTGTATTTCTCTACTCTGCGCCCTCTTCGATCAAGATTGGCAATCAAATCTGATATCTGGACACACAATGTCATATGTTTCCCATCATGTTTCAAGTGAACATTTGTTATTCAGCAGAGAAAAATGATATGCAAACGTTTGTAAAGGAGAAAGTGTCAAAATGTGAATATGCGAATGTGTTGATGACATTATGTATCGGTTTCCATTTGGATTGCATTTACGATCTATTTTAGTGTTCTCAACTTTTAAAAATGTGTGTGCATTGTATACTTACAGAATGGTATAGCTGTACCAGTGCCAGCACAATCTGGATCGTCACTGTAACAGGCAACACACTCCACGGTGTTGCCATCTGGGTCTTCACAGTCGCTTACAATGTCCCTCCCATTGAACGTCATACAATAGTCATTTTTTACTTCAATATGGTATACACAAACTGGAGAAGAAAATTACCGAGCATTGAAATGCGCTTTATGGAATGCTATAAAATTTCTTGGTGCATCACGATTTCTCGCATGTTATATATGTTTCTTAATATTCAATTAAACACGCCTTTCATTTAACAGCTAATATGACTATAGGCTCTAAAATTTACTTGAGGTCGGAACAATTTATACATGTACCGTTTCAGATATCTTTCGATAATGTGACCGCACAGTGTTTTTCGTGGGTTATTATTTTTTTTGACTTGTTACATGATCCGCTTACAGACAAGAAAACAAAAGACCAAAATGCGTTTCCGTTTACGCGCACTCACGCGTTTACGCGCACTCACTCAGAAGGAAAACACAAATAAGTTCACTTTTCAGAACTACTTTGATAGTATATTTTCGTCACTTGCATTAAGGGGTTTTTTAACGAACATTAAATATATAGTCTACTGTGGCTAGAATAGATTGGCATTCGCGGATATGAATAATGCAACTTATAGGCAATGCATGTGTATACAGACACTACTCGAATTCGGTCATTTCTGCCGATGTTTTGCTCGTGTAATCGAAAATGACGAAGCAGCGAACAACATGGTACCCTAAACAGGTCCCTCCTGGATTATTTTCTTAGCTTTCTCTTACTATGTTTTAAAAGATATAGTTCGAAGAATGAGCCTAATTACAAAAGCACCACACTGTATCAACTTACCTCTACGATGGTCGTCCAGTTCTGGGATATATTTAAGCTCACAATCTCCCCAGTGAAGAATACCGCCCTGTGAATTCAGAAGACAATTTGTCATTCGACACGCATTTCAAGCGTTGATAGGGAACAGATTGTCCTATTCTCGCTGCACACAACCCTAAGTGCAGGGTCTCCCGTTATTTTCTCTTGACGTTACATGAAAGTTGACCATAGTACTCAAATGCAGAGTGATAAAACATTGTATTTTGCTTGCTTTGCATAGCGTTTTAGCACCAAGAAGAGAAAACCACAGTATTTCGAATATCACCGGAATTCGACTAGACCGTGCAACCTCTTACTACTCTGTTTTTACCTGTGATAGGGGAAGAAGCCCAAATATTATGAGCACAAATAATACCATGGTCAACCACATACACAAAACCTGTGCAAAGTGACTCATTCTCAGACAGCTTTTTATATTTATTTTGCTAAATATTTTCAAACACATTGATCTCAGATTCATTATTCTAGATTCAATGTACAGTACCGTGCAAAAAAAAACTGCCTCTATTTTTAAACATAAGATGTGAATGAAGTAAGAAAATTTATAGGTGTCATGAATATGGAAATCTGAAATGAGTTGAACAACTTATAAGGTTTAACTGCATGCTATCTTACCAATGACTATTGTTATTGATCACCCTATTATGCGTTAAATTGTTTTACTGCCAACTGCGCAGGCACATGGATAGTTTGTTTAGACTGCAGATCGCTCTGTGTGTTTGCAAACTGATATGCCAGTTTTGTTTTGTTTTGTTTTTTGCTTTATTATTTGTTAGCATTTAACTATTGAACAAAGCACATGCCACTACTGACGGAGGAATGTTCGTCAAATCTTTAAAGAGCTTTACGCAGACGAAGATGAAAAGATAGCTTTATCAATTAAAACAATAATAGAAGAAATCGCAACGAACTGGCCTTAACCTATGTAATCAGTCAAATAGTGCTTTTTAATAACGTCCGGACGGACTAAGAAACTGCGAAATATGTAAACGTACTGCTGTTGACTCATGTACAATCAGTAAGGCTGTAGATATTTTTGTTTCCGTGTCGGTTTATATAAAAATAATAAGCTTCCAATAAGTATTGAGCTTTATATCCCAGAAGATTTGCCCGATTCTTCAAAACATTTGGTGTACATATTACAAGAGTTATCGCAGTTCTGCTTCACAGAGCACAAATAAATGATATCGACTATACTTGCCAAAGAATAAATGTCAATGCTGCTTGCGTCATAATTGGCCTTCGAGTTCACAATCAGAATATTTAGCGCACATGGATAATACGGTGTTTTCAATCAGGGTCCAATTCTCAACATACGGTAGTCAGTCACTTTGCGGAGAAGCAACAGACAGAACCACTTAACTAAACCCCTACTCTCAAAAAAGGAGTGGTTCAATAACCGAGCTAAGGTGTCACAATTTTTCTAACTACGACCACTGCACGCTGCTGTAGAGTTCATGGAGCACTCGCACTTCCATAATTGCTATCACACGTCGCACACAAACAATATCAAAGCGATTTACACATCCCTCAAACTGGGCGAAAGGCAGCCTCGGGGACAATTCTGTCCACCTGCAGATATATCTACCCAGGGTTGAAAACATGGTGTTTTAACATCAAATGGAGATGCGAGTTAGAGTAGCTTTCCACCTTTGCGACGACTTCTTTTCAAACTTGAATTTTACCATCAAGTTGTGTGTTTCTTCCGAAGTATTACATATCACCTGAAAGCTAATGGACGATAAATTTTCGTGAAGATTTTAATGAAAGTGCAAAGAAATTGGGTAAACTGACGTAAAAAAGCTAAATTCAGAGCGGAAGGGGGCTAATGTCTAGATGTCAACGAGTAATTGCACTTCAGAATACTGGCTACAAAACCGTGTCTCAGATTTTCTAAAAAGGGCTTAGTTTTTTTGTAACAGTGCTGAATCAAAGTTTATCAACCAATCAGTCTCACAATGCCGTCTATTTAAGCCGCGATAACACGACTCTAAAGACCTGCATTCAAAAAACTGATAACGGCTACAGTTCCTGCCATAACTCATGCTGTAGATTGTAACACTCAATATATGCTGCTATTTGTGATCCATACTTACCTGAAATTGAAAAAAACTTACGACTGTCCTCATTGTGTTGCTCATACATAGGAGTTTCCATCTTTTGAGAGCGGCCACCCCTATGAGAAAAACTTACGATCCACCTTTCTGCGCAACGCATACAAATGATGGTATGGACACACGCAGTCACGGTAGTTGTCAATGGGATTTTTCACAGCGGATGTGGTCCAAGTGCATGCGACAATACAGTGGCGCTGCCAATTAGCAAAATCCCTTGCCAATCAAGGCTTAAAGGTATACTGTCACCTGTTCCAATTTTGCCATAGTTACCATGGAAAGAGAAAATCTAACCGATCACAGATTTAAAGCGGGTGGCCGCATTTTAAAAACAGCGCCCTCACATGGGCATTTTGAATACTAAGGAACGCCCCTGTGACCATATGTGGGCATATTTAGATTACAGGTGACTGTATACCTTTAACGGTAGTCTCAAAACGCAAAAACGTGCATCTGTTCCTCTTGTAAATATTTATCACAAAATTTCAGCCAGAAACAGAAACTTTCAGACCGAGATATTCTTTACATTTGAAGATCAATATTACAGGAATCCCTTTCAGGGAAAAAACAAATTTTCGTGTTTTCGACATAAAATACCCCTGTAAATTTTGAAAACAACCTGGTATAAGTTTATACATGTCTACCTGATACCATATCTTTCAAACAGGTCAACTCTGTTTCTCTAAATTGCGTTAAGGCGAACCACCGGCCACTGCAAACAAAATTTTCCAATTTTTACGATGGCTTTGAATACAGTGGAGAATAATAAAGCAAAGGAAATACTGATCCAACCCGATGGTTAAGACCTTTTCAAACTCTAATAGCTGGCTGCGCTTCTTCTGATGGCAGTATCACCTGATTCTGAGATGTGTATGATGATCGATTCAAAGAATTATTGGACCATCTGGTCGTTTGTGCTCTTAATACAAATGAATAATTATAATATTCCGGCCTTTGAATATCGGTTGAAGCAGAATTCCTTGGTTATTCTCCTATGTATGTAAAACAATTAAAGATTGCTGGTACGTTGAAAGAATATATTAACAATAGTCATTGAATCATACGGAATATCTTTTAAAACTGCCTGGTTCGGAAAATGCAGATTTTAGTTAATACAAGTACCAGCCTTTCATTTCTGATGGTTGCAATTAATGCTGCTTCAAAGGAAATAGTAATACGTAGTGGTGAAAGATACCACATGAAGAACTTTGGTGAACGACCCGTAACATTTTACGGCTCAAGTATTCTCGTAGAGTTGTTTAAAATTTCAGATAATGGTCACAAGGAAGTCGAACGCTTTCTTGAGTGGCCGTAGGCTAGCATGCTAAGCTACTCCATGACAGTTTGTGATCAATTTGGCAGCGTAACCATGCTTTAATTTTGTTTATTGGGAACTCCACATGTTAACTTTATTAATATTTAAATTTTCTACATTATAAAGGTAACAAGCTGTAGACACTTCTTACTAGTACAGAAATTTGCGAGAAATGGACACTCTCTCGCTTCATTTCGAGAATCAAGCGAGAATACATACTTTCTCGCAACCAAGCTGCAAGAACTGCGCTTTCTCGCTCTGCATATGCGAGAAATTGAATTCTCGCAATCGACCAGGGATAAATTAATTTTCTTGCTCAGCATCTGCGCGAAATTGAATGCTCTCAATCAGCCAGTGAGAAAATACTTTTTCTACTATGAAAGACAAGGTTTAATTTTATGAAATGCTTACACAGAATGGAATGCGTAATGAATTAGAGACTGAACTGTTAAATATCAAAGAATAGACTAAGCCACAAATCGAAACAAGCAGAACTCTTCTTATGCACTGATTGATCAAGTTAAAGTCTATAGGACGTCTTGTAACCATCAAATAATGCAATCTTAATCGGTTTCCGATCAAGAAGAGACCGAGGAAAATGTGTCATTTTAGCGAGCGAACTTTGTTTGAAATATACTGTATATACCTGTCTAAAATTCTGCTGATGTGGCAATATTTTGCACAGAGTAGCATCGATTTGTTATGAAAGTCTCTTCATTTCAAA
>LD343080.1:76108-88991 GCA_001465055.1 Ptychodera flava
CCCAAGTTTTTCAACTTCTGAAGCAAATAACCTATGTGCCACATTCCTACATTTCTTGTTCGACTCGAAGTTGTGCTGCTCCGCGAAAAAAAAAACACTCGTATATACAGCAGGCTCCTACACAAAGTGATCGAGCCCATCTATTTTCACTAGGTTAGGGGGTCTTTTCATCACCTAGGAGACGTACGTTTCTACCAGGCGGCCATGACAGTAATCTCTATCTTTTTTAAAAGTGATCTATATCTTTTTAAAAGTGATATTTAAGCCCAGACAAAAAGTGATCTATATCTTTTTAAAAGTGGTCTATATCTTTTTAAAAGTGATCTATAAGCCCAGGCAAAAGTGGTCTATATCTTTCCAAAGTGGTCTATATCTTTCCAAAGGGGTCTATATTTATGTTCACTAGGCTAGGGGATCTTTCCATCACCAAGGAGACGTACGTTTGTACCAGTCGGCAATGACAGTGGTCTATATCTTTCAAAAAAAAAGACCTCCTAAGTTACCCAAGTGTTCTATATCTTTCCCCCCCAAAAAAAAGACCCCCTAACTTCCAAAGTGGTCTATACCGTCCCATGTACTACTATCACATGTCTAACATTTTATACATGAAAAATTGTTGACTTAAAGCGCAATGGCAATCGCACATCTTTTCATTACTGCAGTAACTGTTGCCACAATCGAAAGCTTTCTCTCCCCCCCCTCTCTCTCTCTCTCTCTCTCTTTTAAACACAACATATAAAGAAGTGACATAGAAATCGGTAAGAGACACAAAATGTAAACAAAAAAGTAATTAACACGGTCACGCTTACAAAAGAAATGAACAGATAGAAAATGTATATCGTGAGGATTTTTCAATGTTCATTATTGCGTACACATACATTTGCAACACGTATGTGCGCACATGATTATACACTCATGCATATACTAGTAGTGTATCATATTATATCATGCTACCATACGCCATTCTGATGTCAATCTATCTGTCTGTATGTATGTATAAGTTGGTTTCAACAAGGTTCGAACTCACAACGTACGGTGCCCAGTCACCTAGCAAAGAAGCCGCAGACAAAACCGCTCGGCCAAATCCCCAATCTCAAAAAAGAGTGGTTCAACACACCTGCAATATTGTTACAATATCTGACTGCGACCCCTCCACACGCTGTAGACTTCGTGTAGCATTTACGCTCGTACGCACACTATCATACATCGCGTACAAACTATATCGAAGCGAAGCAATGAATACATCGCTTAAACTAGCCAAAAGACAGCCTCGGGGACAATTCTGTCCACCAGCAGAGCTATCAACCCAGGGTAGAAAATACGGTGGTTTCAACAGAGTATGAACTCACAACGTACGGTACCCGGTCACCTACCAAAGAAGCCGAAGACAAAACAGCCCGGCCAACTCCAAATCTCAAAAAAGATTGGTTCAATAACCATATTATATATATATATATATATATATATATATATATATATATATATATATATATATATATATATATATATATATAAACAGATTACTTCAAGTACAAAGTAATGAAATCTATTACTTAAGTTTCATGCATCTTGCAATCCTCAGATAGAGGATTCTCCATCTGAGGATTGCAAGATGCATGAAACTTAAGTAATAGATTTCATTACTTTGTACTTGAAGTAATCTGTTTATTTATAACGCTCTGCTTTTTGCATTGAGCACTGTAATTTCCCTCGAGGACATCTGTATACTTCAGTATATATATATATATATATATATATATATATATATATATATATATATATATATATATATATATATATATATAATTGAACATTTGAATATACATTTCCTCTCCATATATATTTTCCATATATAATTTTCTTCTTTTCTATCATTTGAATAAGCGTGACTGTGTAAATTATTTTCTTTACATTTGCCGCCTCGTAAGTTGGGACCATTTTTGCCATCATCTACTCCCAAGTGAAAGCCTCAATTGCTCACTCATTACAAATAATTTTTCATAACCCATAACCAACATATGCAGTGTTGCCGCTAGGATGCGCCTTTGCGACAAATTCACCAAAACGAAACCTGTTGTCCCGCACTCTTGCGTACTGTCGGTCACCTCGGCAGTCGTGAGTCGACTGTGACGGGTGTAGTCTAAAAGTTATATCTGTTACTGAGGATGATCTTTGTTTTGCATAGTTATTGTGAAGTTTACAAATCGTACTTTCGGAGCTAGCTTTATAATTTCAAGTAATTAAAACGTTGCACTTGATACCATGATTTCCTTGACTGTAGTCCATCCGAGCTCTGATTTGCGGCAAATTGCCTGAAATTCAAGCACGGCGTCGCGGTCACGGTAGCTTGAATTTCGCTCAGTGAACCTAATGTGTTATGAAACAATGCAAAATTTGACTGACAACTGCTTGTTGTCCCCAAAATGAACATAGTGCCCCCATAATAAACGGCAGTTGGACAAAGTGTCCCCCGATCTGAAATTCCTGACCGCAACACTGCATACGTACACATACACCATAGACACCATCTTTGATTGGATATACCTATAACAATTTCACAGAGTTATGCAAAAATACCTGGCCTTCATTGAAAATTGACAATATTCCCCAAAATGTGAGAAAACTTGATTTAAACTTGACTTTGTGCTAATCAGAGAGTCGATTTCTGTTTTTACTCTTTTCCGTTTGTGACAACGTGACGTAAGTTCGCGAGACTTTCACGTGGTGCCACATTGACAGATTCTTTAAGTATTGTATGATTTTGAAAAATCCTTACAGTTTTCCTAGTTGTTAGTTGTCGACCTAACACGATACATGCTACATGTCAGGTGCATAGATTCATTTTCACGGTGAACAAATCAGCTTTAAGACAGTAGTCTGCCAACTTGGGCGTCCAACTTTAATATGCATAACGACCACTTGTACAGATATGCATAATTGCTACGGCTTCTGCTGGTGAATAACGGTGATATTCTTAGTGTGTGGCCTTTAAATTTGCATGTTTAAACATTGATAACACCGTGAGTTAGAACTCACTTTTATTCAATTATCGTGTTACCTACAGATATGTCAAGTCTAAAGATGGAATTGCATCCTGCAACACGTATCACTGAGGGTAATAATTTAACATTCCACTGCCAAGCTGAAAACGGAAATCCCAACCCTCAGCGGATGGTGCTGTCACTCAGAGAGACAGAAATTATCGAGAAAGATGGACCAAATTTACTGCATACAATAAATGGTGTCAAAGGATCAGACAGTGGCATCTACAAATGCATTGCATTCACAAACTTTTACGACGGTAGTCAAAATTCCTCTTCTACAAAGCAAACGCTGATCGTACATTGTAAGTACATGTAAACTTTTATTTGTTTCCCAAAGCAGCTGTGTGACACTGCATGAGACTCATTAAAAACATCATCATGCACCTACGTCGCTGGTAAAATTAAATTCTGTAAAACATAGTCTTAATACTAGTACTCTAATATGCAGCACATGACTTGAATTAACACTCTGGTAATTACTGCATGTAACAATTGTTTAATTTCGTGTATGCAAATGCCGTTTATGCATATTGATAAATTTGTGCGGCAAATGATAACATATAATGTACTTTTCACGATGATCGAGGTCAAAATAGGTCAGGAAACATGTTCAAAAAACATCAGGGCCCATTGTGTTTCGTTTGTCGGGCAACTGATAAATGTTCCTCTTTCATTGTTCTGTCATGATTACAGAAGGAGAACTGAAAGTAAAAATATATACTTTGGTCTTGCAACGATAAAAGTTAATTCAAAATGTTATCAAATTAAATTAAAATGAATATTACAAGCAATTTAAGCTAATAGGAATTATATATTTGAATTTCATTTGTTGTTGATATTGCACATTTCTATAACGCCGTATACACAAATTCAGAGTTCTAGAAATATTTATACTATTTACTTATCACAACTGCTGGAAATGTGAATATGATTAGACGACTTCCATGGTGAATATTGAAATATTTGAAGGTGCATTTTCTCCTGTATCTCAATCTGCATATTTGTTTATTTTTACCTTTTGTCTCGGAGTTTCGTTGTTCATGAATGTTACTGGAAACACACATTTTTATTCGGCCTTATTTACTAGCCGAAATGTAAAATTCGAAGAGTATCTTTTGATTTTCATCAAGAAGTTTTGCACTTCATGTTATCACTTAACGTTACCTTTAGCTACAGTGATTACTTTATTCATATTTGAGTAAATGCAGTTTCAGTTCAATTTTACATTATCAAGCGGAAATAAGAATTGAGTAGCGAAACAAGCTACGCACTGTTTTGTTTTTACTCAATATGCAGCTCTAACTGACTAGAGGTAATTTTTCACAATTTTGTTCCTGAAAGTGTGTTCACGACTGTACTCGGCCTTAAAGATGGGCATTTCTCGGCAATGGATGGTATGCTGTGTAAAATATGGACAAGGAGAACGCCGACGTTGCTTTAAAGTGAAGTTTGTCAACAATTCAGTAAAAGTTTAACTTGTTTGACAAGCGAAAAAATCAACCGTGTACCTGTACCCATTTATGTGTTGTGTGCTATTTTTAATGATAATTTTTCTCCTTAATCACGGCAAGCTAAAATGCTGCTACAGCCGTCTTACTCCCCGCGCCGGCGTCTAAATGTCAATGGCATATGAGTAACGTACGAAGGTCCATATTTAAAACAATATCGGCATTTAGTTGTATTAGAAGTGAACGAATAATCAGGTTGAGCAAATAAAGTAATAAAACACTGGACGTATAAAAGGAGGAAGTAGTGAAACATTATTTAGAATATTATGTCTATAGATATACGATACGAAGGGCAGAGACTTTCATATGAGAGAGAGAGAGAGAGAGAGAGAGAGAGAGAGAGAGAGAGAGATTAATTAATTTTGCTAAAACATTGTTCAGGTACGGCTCCAAAGACACTTAAGTTGACCTCTCGATTGTGTTTTTTACCTTCCCCTGTACAAACGATAGTGTTTCCGGTTGATATTAGCGCGATAAAAACTGTTATTGATTTCACAATGCAAACTTTATGTTTTTATATTTTTTTATTAGCGCCAAGACTTGTTATGGTGCGCCATAATCTTGTTTTGTGATTTGTACCAGAAGCAACGCCATACAGAGTCCACAGCGGGGAAAAAAAACTTAAAGTAGGAAAGGTAGAAACAAGTCCCAGTCGTGCTTCATCATGTTGTTATCGTTTAGTGTTTAGACCAGTAACAGTACTGTGTACTGTTCTACAGGCAAAGGTGGAACCCATTTAAACGGGTAGTTACAAGACCTTTGGCGCACAATAGGGGGACTACTGATGACGCAGCGATTTGCATACTCTTGGCTGGAGATTTTGATTTCTCACATTCCTGGCCGCTGGGAGTGTTGGATCGACGGTGTGGGAAAATTGTATCCCGCACTCTCAGAAATTGACTCACACTCTGCAGTAAATAGAGCGTCTTTTCATCGAAGTAAAATTGAAAACGTAAAATACAAAGGAACTGTTCCGAGTTGTTGATGACATTTCCGGTGCAAAAAATCTGCTTTCGACATTCTCCCAAATAATCATTAACTATCTCAACTTGTAGGTGTCGGGTGATATTCTACAGTTGTCGGCTCTTGAGTTGTCGGTGCCGGTCAAACTTTTGTTGTTGTTGCCAGTTGTACAGTCAGATTTGTGTAACAGTAGTCGCCACTGCATTCCTATGTAATTTTGCATTGGTTTGACTGTTGTCGCCAGGGGTCCCGAACGGCTTTCCATAGATATGACACCTATACTCAAGGAGTTACATTGGCTTCCAGTAGAAGAACGAATCCGTTTTAAAATTCTTTGTTTGGTTTTTAAAATTGTCCATCAAGATGAATTGGTTCCAAATTACTTATCAGAAGTAGAAACAATTGATATCCCAGTACATAATACCAGAAGGAGTGTCGGTGTAAGATTGAATCCCTTTTCTGTCAAAGATCACAGGAAACAACTTTCTAGAACATATGGTTACAGAGCTTTTAGCGTAAATGCCTCTAAACTGTGGAAAAGTTTGCCGCCCGAACCTCGGATGATAAAGAAATTCGCTCTTTTTAAGAAGTCTCTTAAAACCAATATTTTTCGTCAATGCTACTGTTGACTTGGATATATTTTTACCTGCATATTTTATAGTTTATTTATTTTGTATCATTTTAGTGAATTTTTTTAAAATATCCCTTTTGCTGTTTTTTGGTGGGATCCTTTAGTCTAGTTTTTACCTTGCTTGATTTTATCGATTGTTGTTAATTACACTCTTTCCTCTGTGAGTTATTTTGTATTTTCTGCGTTTATTTTAGTTCTTCCAGTAATTTTCTGTAATGTAGAGACCACTGAGACAAGGTGTGTAGTGGTGTTTAAACAATAAATTATTATTAAAAATTATTATTATTAATTAATATTACACGATTTCTCATGGGATGATAAATAGCCTGTTTCGTCCATGCGCAAAAAATTACCCAATGGTACGATGCGTAACACATGGACCCGATCTAAAAGTGGGCAGGTGATCAGAGTACACTGGTAAACGACATAATTGTCGTGATTTTGGATAATGTTTTACTTGTCCGATGCAAATTAATGCATTTTGTGGTCAAGTAAGAAAAAGAATCTCACACACCAAGGACCTGGGATAAGATTTCTCTCACTCGTTGGGGATATTTCCTAACAAAGTCGTGTTACAAATCTTATCCAAGTCGTGTTACAAATCTTATCCAAGGTCCTTTGGTGTGATATTCTATTATTGTCACATTCCTGGTCACTGGGAGTGCGGGATCGACGGTGTAGGAATAATCAATCCCACACTCTGAGAAACCATCCAACACTCTGTATACATGCGCACATACTAAAGCGGTATATATTACAAGAGCAGAGCTCTGATTTGATAATAAAGGGCCTTTCGCTTTACATGTAAAATACTATCAAATGGCGCGTTGAGTAGTGTCCGGACCTGAACTACAAAGTGAGCAGGCCCCAGTGCAATGGCAGAAGACAGCGATGTCACGATATTGAATGATGTTGTACGTCGTTGGTGTCTAATTCACAAAAATCCGTCGAATATTCCAAATCTCTAGCGAATGTAGGCCACTCGGAACTTATCGCCATTTTTTACGGATATCTTAACCGGAGCCGAAGTAGAAGTATCAGCAGTAAAACTAGCCACGGAGTTCGAGCAAGAGACTCCACCTGCTGTACCAGTTGCTGTATCGTCGTAGACTCCGATCTCTAGATGTGCAGGGTTGTCCTCAAAAGACATTTACCAATTCATAATGAATCAGCAGAAGAGTGAAACAGTACGGAAGACAAAATGTCATGTAACACTATTCAAACAGAACTTGCAAGAAGTAGACGAACATTGCGAATTAGTCAATATTCCGCCCAGTGAGCTCGACCCTATCTTCGGATATTTAATGTATGTTGTTCGTAAGGGGAAGGGAAATGAGTACGAACCGTCTTACCTACGAGGGATGTTAACTAGTTTAGAAAGACATCTACGTTTGGCTAAGTATGAGGCATCATTGATGAGAGGTTAAGATTTTTTTTCTACTCGAAAAAAATTGAAAGCAAATCAGCAAAAATTTAAGAAAACACGGTAAGGGATATCTACCATATAAAGCCGATACTCTCACTGACGACGATGTAAATAAGTTGTATGCGGACAGATAACTAGGGGCCCATACGTCCCAGTCAGTCATTACTACACTGTGGTTAAATGACATGTTGCACTTTGGAATGAGGGCAGTGAAAGAACATAAATCTCTATTTGTAACAGTAAACCCTATTTGTGACGCTAACCCGATTTGAAACAAACCTGAACACTTTTTGTAACACTAACCCAATTTGTAACTAAATTTAGCCCTGTTTGTAACAATAATCTAATTGCCGACAAAAATTTACCACATGTATTTGAATTTTTTTTGTGAAATGTGCATAGTTGTATTTTTTGGGGCAATTTTCCCTTTTTACCCTTGTGGAAACTCATTTTGTCGGATACTGCTCGTCTGAGGTAGTAAATTTAAAGCACATCTTTAATATATGGGTTGTTTGCGTTTTGTGCATTATATTGTCTATATTTTAAGTTTATATCATGTTTGGCTGTTTAAGTACAATGTTGATTATCCATGGCTCGATAATAGGATGCCTTTTGTTGATGTTTGATATGAATTAATTCAGTTCATGTTGTGGTCCAGTAAAAATCAGAAATACATCGTCGCTGAACCTCAGACAGATCGATATTTGTTCTTTGAGTTACTGTATCGTTCTCATTTCTGTCATGTGAAATGAAATATCGGCTATTTCCGGTGGAGCTTGATATTCAATACCACACCCTACTACTACTTGTTTCAGAAAAGAAGATTGTTGGTACAAATTGCCGAAAAAAAAATGTGGCCTATAATATCTGCGCATTTTGATTATATCTTAACAGTACTAAACTAGAAAACTGCAAAACTAAATATAAACATATAATCTGACGAGCAATTTTTTCGGAAAAATGCGTTTCGACAAGCAAACAACGGGAAAATAGTCCCAAAAATACAAATATTCAAATTTCATCAAAATCTAAACAAAAACTGTGAAGTTTTTTTTTTTCCAAACCTAGGCATTTGTTACAAATATGGTTAAGTTGTGTTACAAATAGGGTAAGTGTTACAAATATGGCTGATTGTTATAAATACAGGTGACTGTATATCCCTATTGGTAACAATCAACCCTATTTATAACACTAACCAAATTTGTAAGAAAACTTAACCGTATTTGTAACAATTAACTAAATTTTGAAAATAATTTGACCATATTTCATCAAAATTTAAACAAATAAGGCAATTTTTTTTCCATGAATTAGGTTATTGTTAAAAACGTGGTAACTTTTGGTCCAAAAATGGTAAGTTTTAAAAATAAAGTAAACTTTTGTTACATATATGATGAGAATGACTTGTATCAGAAAAGAAGATTTTTCACATTTTTTGACCGAAAGTGTTGAACATTCGGCAAAAAGTACAGTTGGGAATTTATCTCCACAACAACATTATATATCTTACGAGTATTATCTCTATAACCTACACTCACTTAATCACCCCTAATTGTAACATTCCCCCCTTTTTGTAACACTCACCAAATTTGTAAAAAAAAACTAACAGTTTTTGTAACAACAACCTAAGTTTTGAAAAACCTGACCGTATTTTATCAAAATGTGCACATATATAGCCAAGTTTACTTCACAAATTGGTTTACAGTAAGTTACAAATAGGGTAAAGGTTTGTTACAATTTGGGTTATTGTTAGAAATAGGGTAAACTTTTGTTGGAAATTGCAATAGAATGATTTTTGTCAGAAAAAAATTCACATTTTTGACCGAAATTAGTGAACACTGTGCAAAACTACAATCTTGCATATATCTGCATTACTTGAATATACCTTGCGAGTATTATCCCTTGGATTCTGCACACCGAAATTCAGAATAATCTGACAGGCAGTTTCAGAACAAATGAGTTTCCTTATTGGGAAAAAAAAGGGAAAATGGCCCTTAAAATATATATATATGCAAATTACATCAAAATCTAAACGAAAATGGTCGTTTTATTTTACAAATTACGTTATTGTTACAAATAGGACTAACTTTTGTTATAAATTGGGTTATTAGAGTTACATATAGCTACAGCGTTGATTGTTACGAACAGGGGTGACTTTATCGACCCTATTTGTAAATACTTGGGTTAGTATAAGTAGTGTCAAAAAGCAGATTTTAGAAATTTTTTGACCGACATTGATGAAAATTACCCCCAAAATTAAATCTGTCATATATCTGCACAGCTTGATTATATGTTACGAGTGAACCTGCAAAGCGAACATACGGTGGTTTCAATCGGATTCGAACTCACAACGTACCATAGCCAATCACCTAACGGCATGAACGGAGAAATCATGTGGAGACAAAGCCGCTCGGCCAAATCCCCTATCTCAAAAAGATTGGTTCAATAACCTAGCTAAGCTGTTATTTTTTTTCTGACTGCGACCCCTCCACACGTTGTAGAGTTCGTGAAGCACTCACGCCCGTACGCTAACTATCGTACATCGCACACAAACTTTATCGAAGTGAAGCAATGAATAAACCGCTTAAATTGGGCGGAAGACAGTCTCTGGGACAATTCTGTCCACCAGAAGAGCTTTCAACCAAGGATAGAAAATACGATGGTTTCTACAATCTGATCAGGAGTTTCTGAAACAATGTGTTTCGACAAGGAAAAAGCAGGAAAACTCCCCCAAAATACAAATATGCAAATTACACCAAAATTTAAACAAATATGGTCAAGTTCGTTTTTTTTGTAAATGATGTCATTTTTAGAAATGGGGTTAAGTTTTGTTACGATTGGGTTAGTGTTACAAATAGGGTTACAAAGTGTTATAAATTGGGTAAGTGTTACAAATAGGGTTGATTGTTATAAATAGGGTTGATATGAGTCCTAGTGTCGTACACAAATGCTCACGTAGAATTATTAATAAGCCAGTAGTCATACAGAGGCGTGTGGACGAAAAAACGGTGATTCAAGGTAAGCTGGCAGAGAACCATATTGCATGACGATTGAGAATCGGCACTTTTATCTATGACCGTTGCGTTAGGTCGACTCTATGTAATTCAGCAGCCCCTTCCTTGAACCGTTACATTTCTTAGATATTGACAATCGAAAATCGGCAACTCTACTGATGCTTGCCTTTAACTTTAAAGCAACTACATTTCATCGACAAAACAGATGTAATCTTTAAAAAAGTATATACAATATATATAAACAAATAACGCAAATGAAGGAAACTTCGGGAGATATGTCCGAAACTTACCAAAATATAACGATCGGTAATGTTGTTTGCGATTTCAGGCAACATCTATGGTTTAATGTCATTTCTAACGACGGTGAGACCTATTTGTACATTGAACATGTTGGCAAGTACATGCGTTCAATTTCTACCATTTAACCGAGTTCTAGATACCATTCTCAGCGGAATTTTAGTCCAAAGTTCAGGGAAGAAACTTGACAAAGTAACCAGCTAGCTGATATGTACGTACGTGTATTGAGCAACTGTTGATCGTGATTTGACACAAACACTTTGACCTGCGTAACATTGGTCGTTTAGCGAATCTGGCCAATCGCGGACAACTTTTCATATGGATTGTCATTCATATACTAGTGCTCTTGTTCCATTATGTGTATATTTTCAAAGACAAAACTGTCTTAGTCAACATTTGAAGGTATCGATAATCCAAAGTTGTCAAAAAATTGTATTTTATTTTTATCAGGCATAAATGTAGGCCTAAGTAATTTTAATTTTATTAGTAAAACATGAAAGTCTGACAAAATATTTTCTGAGATTATTCTAAATTTGAATTTTTCTGAAACACTTGTTATTAAGACATAGCATTACATTTTCTTGTTTGCAGAATACAATTGAAAAAAATCACTTAGATTTTTTTCTCTTTATCGTGTTTAATTATTCCTCACAAAAATTTAAAAACCATTGCGATTTTTCTAAGATTTTCATTGTTTTAACAACAACAGAAAAACAATACGAAAGGACTTGGTTTTTGTAGAATGGGGAGTCTTTTTAGTTGTGTTGACATGATAACAGAAATAAAGATAGTATCTTAACTGTACCAAAGACACAAAAGACGAAGAAGTAAAGCCCTTCGACAAAGGACAATATGTTTCCTTTATCTCAGAAAAGAAATCATTCTGAGAAATTAAATATATTTTCGTTGTTGAGGCCAATAAAACATAACGACATTTTCCCATACAGGTTCTTGATCATGTCCTTTGACGAAAATGAGCACCAACCTGTGATAACTTTCCAAATTCGGATTCAGAAAAATTTATTATCTTCTCTAGAGAACACACGACATACAATCCGCACAAAGCTTAAAGAACTGAGACTGGACATTGTTCTAATTTGAGTTGTTTAAATTTGAAATTGAATTCAGAATAAACCTCAGCTTCGTTCTCACAACTCTACACTATGGATCCGTTTACGACAGCCTGATTGTAGGTTCTCATAAAATCCACTTAAGACGTTATTTTGATCATTTAAACTCTCTTTTACTTTCTTTTGCATACTTTGTATATAACACGATTGGAAATATTTTGGGTTTATAGGATTTTGAAAAGTTTGTCAAAAATTATTGAAAAATAAGGCACCAGACCATAATTTGTTGCTACAGACTAAGGTAAATTTCTTAATTTTGTTCAATCTACTTGGCAACAAAGTTAAGTTAACTGCTTTTTACTAAATATAGTCAAATTTGCTTTTTTTGCAAATGTAAGTACAGTGAAATAAACAAAAATTTTGCAATCTGTACTTATCATATAATTCTGCAGAATGTTTTGAATCTTACAAATTTTCATTCTTTACCTGTTTTTGATATATCACGGTTGTCAAATTGCGATTTTTCGAATAGTTATAACCACTACTTTGTTTGACTGCTGGTAGTACATTGTAAACTCTCCTATTTTGCTAAACTGTCATTTTCATTGTGTGGTAGATGTTCAGGAAGCTAAGGTATTTCATAGTTTTGAAGTTGGTACCTCAATAAGGCAAAGTAAAATAGTTAAAATTGTATTTTTTTATTCTATCTACTTAAAAAATACAAGGAGTTCAAGTAGCTGGTGAAATATTTGTATTAAAAAGATATTTTGAAATTGAAAAGTTGAAAATGTCTAAAAATTGTTCACAACACCACTACCTTATATTATCAAGGCCACCTTGAACATGACCCTCTATTTTTCAAGGCCACCTTGGACATGACCCTCTATTTTTCAGGGCCACCTTGGACATGACCCTCTATTTTTCAAGGCCACC
>LD343080.1:89182-107828 GCA_001465055.1 Ptychodera flava
ATATATATATATATATATATATATATATATATATATATATATATATATATATATATATATATATATATATATATATATATATATATATATATATATATATCTTCACAATTCTACATAGAATCTTTTGCCACTCAAACTCAAACCTTCAACCGAGCATAAAAATGAACACGCATACGATAAAACAACGATAAAACTTTTCAAGATTTCAGAATTTGCACTAAGTGATCTGTGCTTCTGAAGGCAATAAATCCAGGACTGACACTTTGAGTTAATTTAATCAATGTGTGCTTTAAAATTTAGTTTGTTGTCTAAGATAGTACCTAAAAATGTGTACGTAGTAACTCTTTCTACTGCAAGATCATCTATCAAAAGACTAGGAATGATAGTTGGTTCTGTCCTGAAATCAATAACCATTTCCTTAGTCTTTTTCACATTCATATCAATATAGATTTCTTTACACTATTTTGAAAAAAAAAATCAATTTCACTACTATTGATGGTATCAGGGTTCGATAAATCTACTATCGCAGAATCATTAGAATTCTTGACAAGTTGACTAGATTCATTACCATGACACTTGTTTGTGTAAACTGTAAATAGAATCGGGGAAAGAACAGTACCCCGTTTAGCTCCAGTAAAGATAGGCTGAGATATTGAATATATTGACTTATAGCGAACCCTGTGAGCGCGATTAACAAGAAAATCAGCGATCCAAAGAAAGACTTGGCTTAAAAGTAAATGTGTACGCACAGATTTTGATCATGACACCAGGACTTAGCATGGTAATTCATTGTTAAATTTGCTGTTCCGACCATTACCCAATATTGTGAATATCTGGTATTCAACACAATTACTGAAATACGTTTTCACGCGTGAGTACATTTGCCTTTAAGCATTCAGAGTAAAAACTTTGTTCCTTTTCTGGCAACTACAATCGAAATAAAGGTCCTTGACATTGGAGTGATAAGCACAGGTAAAGCACTCGACAATGTAAGGCAATATAGACTAGGACGACTGGAAAGAGGCCTGAGTCCTATAAATTACTGCCCGGGACTGTCTGGGAAAAAACATTACAAATTATCGTTTTTAACAGCTATGGAATTACTTGACACCGCTTTAAGTAGTTTTCTGCAGTAAACATAAACTTTTTTCCTTGACGGATATTCTTTTTTTTCTGTACAATTATTAGTAAGAGACGATTTTCCAAGCTAATTTAACGAAATCTGTAGGCGCTGCTGAGTTTGGGAATTTCATCTTGTAAAGGTGCTTTCTATGTAAAACTTGGAGGGAGGCGGTCGTCGTAACTGCGCTTGTGCGACTTTCTTGTTGACAAACAATGTATTCCATGCACTATATATGGATGCATCATGTCAACATAGCTGCAGCATTTAAATCTTACGATATACATTATGACAAACATGTTTTAACTTTTATCAGTCGTCAACGTGCCTTGGATACTGTTCTACATCAGTCGTAGGGGTCCCTGGCGCCCTATGAGCGCATTTCCGATGACCGCCTCTCTTTAACGGTAACTCGGCCGGCCGTACAAAACGATGGAGATGGTCGAATATATTAAAATCGAGTTCAGGCTCAGCGGGCCGAAAATTAAGGCTGCGTTCGCCAAGAAATCGTTACAGGGGAAGGGGAGGGCTGGAGCAATCACGATTTAAAGTTTGTATTATTATGAGATCCACGTCAACACCCTCAAAATTGTTCAAGTTCCCCGTCTATATGATCGAAAGTCAACAACCCTAAATTTTCACTCAGCCGCATATTTATTTTCGCATGCACGTGTGAAAAAAAAATGTATTGCGCAGTTCTTCTCGCAGATGTTCGACATTATTTCTTATCACTAGGTTGTAGAGTGTATTCCTTAGGCAACTTCTTATGTTGTTTATTTTTTAAATGCATCAGTTGACATTGTGGATTTATCAGTCTAAGCTGACTTGAGTTTGTCAAACTCTTGCCAGGTCAATTGCAGCAGATGGGTACACAAATTGACACGAGAGAGTATGCATATTGCAAAATCCTGGCTACATTTTGCCAAATATTTCATCAAAAAACATTTTAATCTCATAAAGTTTGGGTGTAATAGTAGCAAGTTTGGTAAAATAAATGATCCCATTAAATCACATTTTGTTTCGTTTAAAGTTTAGAGACTTTAATTTTTAAGGATTTACTTACTGTTTACTTCACAATGAGATGCTAAAATTTCATTCACTGCATGAACTTAAAATGAATGGTTTTATATATCGATTTTAAGTGATTTTTTTGAAAAACCGTTATTTTCGTCGTACATTGTATAAAATCAAACATGATATATACGTCTTCTATTTGATTTTTGATATTTGATTTTTATGTTTGATTATTCTTAATTATATGCTAGAATTCAAAAATCCCCGGCAACTTTAAAGTCTCATAGTCTTTCATGTGTTGCTTTCTGGCTTGATCTTGTTAAGAAATATGTTTCACTGTTAATTTAGTGTCCTATGACCCAAAGCCTTCTTCAGCTACATCACATTCACTACCACTGTTACTATCACTGTCACTGCCAGTGTCCTATAAAGGTGACACTGCCTGTAGGCAGTGGCAGCACAGTAGCTGTATCGTGACATGGCCCTTCGATCTTTTAGTATTTTATCACTTTAATTTAGCTTTTACCACTGACAATGACTCGAAACTCAGGAACCCCTTCTGCTCGTAGAGCATCTTGAGGATAATCCCCCTTGTTTATTTTCGTGATCTTTTGATGTAAGCGTTCATCCGCTTTTAATAAATCTATTATTTTGACAACTGCTAAAGTCATTAGCATCGGCCTAGCGATATGTTGACAGTGGTACTGATGGGTGCGACCTTTCTGCCTTTCAAATTTGCCGAATGTATTTTAGTTTATTGTAGACGCATACCAAAGTCAGGAAAAACTCAGATCCTGACTCAGCATAAACTGTGGATTATAGTGTGCTTGAGGTAGAACCTGTTGAGACGCCCTAGACGACGTTCGACCCATGACCCGACGACATTTGTTAAACTAGCGTAAGTCATGGAAGGTTTATTACAGTGTAACTTGTGTTACTCAGCTCCATAAAGTACTACAACTTTGAGTATGTTTGTTCACCTGTTGCCGTCTCTACAACTCGAAGTTCCATGCTACAGAGACTGTGTTGGGAAGTCAGTTAAGTTTCGGCAGCATCACAGGTCAGCAGTTCAGGCAGCGTAGTTAAACACGTGACAAAAGTCGGAATTCATGAATAATTACTAGTTCAGCTACTCAGAGCCAACTTAATGAGTTTTCACAATACTATCTACACTGGGAATGTCCACATAAGTAATATCATTGAGATTCCGCGACACTCCCTGGGCAAGAAATTGTCCGCACAACTAATATTTGTTAATCATTGGCTAAGTTGTTGGGCAAGTCTTTTGTTTGCTTCGATTGCAGCTCGTCTTGAAGGGCGTCGTTGAATTCCTTGTTTAGTTGATTTCATGTTATCAGCTGGAACAGTTTGCAGGTCACAATCTTCCTGAGTTAATGCCTCTGGACATTCTATAGGATACAGTAGATTTACAGATCGATTGATGCATTTCTTGGACGGCAGAATTACCCTTGCAGCTCGACATTATCCATCTCTACTTTGAATAAGATCATGAACTTTCCCTAAGTTCCATGTTCCACGAGGCAAATTGTCCTTGACAATCACAACATCGCCAGTCTTTGGTTTAGAAGGAGCTTGAATTCTTGGTGCGCTTAAATGTCTCTGGCTTCTCTCTCTCTCAAAATGAGTATGTATCTCTCCCTCCACCTGTTCCAGAATCTGTTGAGAAGTCTTTGACCTTTCTTTCAGGTTTGTAAGAGTTTCTCAGCAGCAGATGACATTCTGGGTTGATACTCTAGGTCAGGATCATCAGATTCAGGCTCAGCATCGGGCATTCCAGTCTTCGGATTAAGAGTCAGGAAATCTGCTGGAGTCAAGGTTATTGATGAGTTAATATCATCATCCACGTAAACCAGTGGGCGAGTGTTCACAGCTTCTGCTTCAATCATTAGAGTATGAAGTTCGTTGTACATGAGACATGCTTTTCCTATAGCTTTCCATAGGCACTTCTTAACACATCCAACAAGTCTCTCATAGAATCCCCCCATCCATGGAGCAAGTTCAACGATGAATTGCCACTTGATACCTTGATCAGTCATGTACTTTCTGACACCATGGTCCATGATGACATTCATCCATACTTTGTCCAAGACAGACTTTGCTAGTTTGAACTGACGAGCGTTGTCAGAAATTATTTGCTCAGGGGTTCCACGGCTAGCAATAAATCTCCATAAACACAGGAGAAAATTGTTCTGCTGACATGTTCTTTATCAGTTCAAGATGAATTGGTCATACAGCTAAACAATTGTACAAGCAGATCCAAACTTCCTTTGTACCCGAAGTTTCTTTGATGAACAAAGGTCCAAAGTAGTCAAGTCCAGTATATGTGAACAGCGGTGATTGAGTCACTCTCTTCCTTGGTAATGGTGCCATAGCATCTTATATGGACCGCCCTCAGCTCGTCGACAAACTCTACAGTCATGGAGAATTCTTCTTACTTGTGAGCGACCTTGAGGGATCAAGTACTCGTGGCGAGTCTGGGCCAATGTCTGTGAAGTTCCTGAGTGAAGAAGCTTTTGATGATGGCTCTCAATCACAAGTTTGGTGAAGTGGTCCCTTGTAGCGAGCAGTTTTGGGCGAAGAGCACCTTCAGAAAGTTCAGAATTTATGAGTTCTTCCATGGCAACAAAGTAGCCCTTTATCATCTGGTTTTATGCCTAGTTGATACTTCAGGTTGTGCTTTCTATTTCTTCTTCTGGCTTCCAAAACGCCAGGAAAGTTTCTTCTCTGTACATGAAGTTCCCAGAGGAGTTTTGCTTGTGCGATTTCCTTTATAGTTAAGGGGCCTTCTTCAGAATGCTGTCTCCTCAGTTTCTTTATGAATCAACTAACCAGAGCAATAACCCTAAGAGGCTTTATCAGTGATGAGAATTTGTTGTCCTCGAGGCCAAAGAGGCTAGCTGAGCTGCAGTCTTCCCCAGACAACAGACCTGTTTCATATAGTATTCTTGTTCTTACTTCTGACTTTAAAGTTTTCAATAGTTCTTTGTTGACTTCAGATGCATTCCAAGTGGGACAAGTGTCTTCAGGATTACATAACCAATTCGGACCATGCCACCATTTTACCATATTTTCAAGTTCACCATAGGATGCTCCTCTTGTTGCTATGTCAGTAGGGTTTTCCTTTGTGTCAACATATCGAAACTGGATGCAAGAGTTGGATTTAATTTCCTTCAGTCTGTTTTCCACAAACACAGTAAGAGGCTTCTTTGTTGTCATCCATTTTAGCACGCACTGAGAGTCTGTCCACAACATTTTGTTTGTAATTGGAAGTGAAAGTTCCTTCTCTACAAAGTTGAGGGCTCGTACACCAATGAGTACGGCAAGTAATTCAAGTCTTGGTACACTTATTTTCTTCATAGGTGCAAGACGGGTCTTGGAGAGAGAGAGAACAGTAGATTGACCTGATATGATTCTCCTTTCAGGTGACACAAGTAGAGAGCTGTTGAATAAGCATGAGTAGAGGCATTACTGAAGCACATCTGTTGATATTTTACTTGTGTAGTCTTTTCGCCAGTCCCCATGAATCTTGGGAAACTGTGAGAAGGAATGAGTTGCAGTTGTTCAGCAATGTACTTCCACCAGCGTAGACTTTCTTTGTCAAGTCTTCCATCCCCCTTCAGTTCTGCTTTCCACAATGATTGTAGCAGTGTTACTGGAGTGAAGAATCCAAGGGGGTCGAATATTTAGGAAATAGACTGTAGTGATTCTCGCTTTGTAGACACTACTAACAGCTTCTCTATTTTAGGACCAGGTACAGTCATTGTGTCTTCTTTCACATTCCAGTTTGATCCTTGGACTTTAATCTTGTCACCTCTCGATTGATCATGCGCTGGTGTACGGTTCAATAGTAACTCTGAGTTGGATGTCGACTCATGAAATTCATAGAAGCATTTGCGAAGATCTTCTTTGCATCAGTGTAGAAGTTGTAAGCGGATTGCGAAGCATCAGTTCTGGTAATTACATTATCCACATAGATATTGCCTCTTATCTTCTGTGCGGTCTGACTTCCATCTTTCTTTAAGTGATGGTCCACTTTGGCGGCTAGAAGAAAAGGACTTGAAATCACACCAAACGGGATACGGCAGAATCGGTAGGTTTGAAGGTTGCCATCTACCCTTGGAATTTTACAGTCCTTTTAGTATGAAAATCTAGTAACATCTTTATCAGGGGCTTGAAGTCCCACTTGTAGAAAGCCTTTTTCAATGTCCGCTACCATGGCAACTTTGTTTAGTCTGAAACGTAGTAATAGTCCACATAAATCTTTCAGCATGACAGGTCCTTGGTAGAGACATTCATTGAGATTCTTAGAGTCCTTTGTTACTTTGGCAGGGGCATCATACACTATCCTTACTTTTATGCTTGTCTTCATGGGATTAATCACAACATGATATGGTATATAGTGTTTTTGTGCCCTACTTCAGATGCGTCTGTCAACTGCTCAATTATCTCTCTTCTTCTATGTTCTTCAATAATGGCATCGTAGTTTTCTAGAAGACCTGGGTTCTTGTACAGTTTTTGGACCAATGTCTTTAAACGCCAAAAGGCATGTTCATGATTTTCAGGCAAGTCAGGCTGTTCCTCTTTCCAAGGCCACTTGACATGGTATCTTGCATTTTCAAATTTCAAAGTTTCATTGAAGTGTTCCAGTGCTCTGTCATATCCGACTCTTCACAAGAGTCTCTTATCCCGACTGTTTCCTTACTCCAGAAGTCTGCAAGATTTGGCATTACGTTAAGTGGATATTCAGGACTGGTGTATATAGAAGTCGTACTGCCAAGTTGACTACCAAGTGTGAGTATCAACATACTCGGCTCGTTTGCTGGTTCAGGATTACCACGTTATCTCCCAGTGAATATCCACCCACGTTTGGAACCAAGTAAATGAAGGTCAGGCTGGACTTCAACTCTCTGTGGCAGGATCAGATCCAAAGTTCCGGTGATTTGTGGCACAATGTTTACAGTGACAGTCATAACAGAACCATCTCGAAGACAAATGTCCAATGTAGTCACTGGAGATTTGATCACTTTTGAGTTTTGAGTTCCAAATGTGAAAATAGACATCTCTTCGACAATTCCAGTTTTCAGTCTTAGTTTTCTTGCAAGATCCTCTGTGATGTATGATCTGTGAATTCTGGAATCAAACTGGATACGAAGAGACTTTCAATGAAGAGTCTGTATTTTTGATCATAGTAGTGGCAGTTTGCATGAGGACAATTTCTCCTGAAGCCATTAGAACCTTTTCTGTATTGGGTTCAGCATTTTTAGGTTGTCCTTGAATGAGGAGTATGTTTTCTTTCCTTGTAGATGGGAACTTTTTAGGACAAAGACTGCCATGGTTATTCTTTCTTTGATGAGAGAAAAAAAAAACATGGCTTATTGACAACACAATCTTTCAATCGATGTCCTTTCTTTAGGCAGAAATAACACTGACCTTTGACCTCCTCTTTTCTTGCTTCTACAGTTGAATACTTCGTGCATTCATCACTCCAGTGGTGTTGTTCACGGAAATGACAACGTCTCTTAGGATTTAGCTTTTCTCTGGCTTGATGAGTTGCTCCCCTTTCACCAATAACCAAGGCTTGAGCAGATGATACAGTTGATTATGCATACAACTTGGATGCTCATGGTGACTTCTTAGGTGTTGCTTTGTCCTTTGTGGAAGGAAAGTTGTGTGATGTATGTCTATCAGTTGCTTCGGCAGCCGTGACATATCCCTAAAGGAGTTCTCTGAGTTTACATACGGTCCATTTCTCTCTAGACCCCTTTTGCAGCTTGACCTGGAACAGTACCTCTTTGGGAAGTTTGGACGTGATGGTATAAACAAAAATGTCCTGATTTACATCCTGCCCAATGGCTTCTAAACTTTTTAAGTGTTTTTCAATACCATCGCATAGTGTTTGCAGACTGCCTGCTTGATTTGCAGATACTGACAGGTTGATCAATTTCTAGTAGTGTCCATTAATTACAGTTTGATTATCTCCAAACCGCTCACAAAGTAATCTCATACTTCTCATACATCATAGTTCTCATTTGAAGGGGTCATACCTCATATGGCGTTCAGTGCATCACGATGAAGTTTACTGCTAAGGTAGTTGAACTTCTCTGTTCGTTAGAGATGAGAGTTCTGAAGTGTAGTACACTCAAAAGAGTCCCAGAATTCTTTCCATGCAAGCACATCACCATTAAATGATACCAAATCAAGTTTAGGCAGTTTCTGAGAGACTGGAGAAGGAACAGCAGATTCAGATTGCAATTCACCATATGGATATGATTGCCGCTCAAGTTGTTGTTCTTGGGCTTCCAGTAGTTTCTGAGTTTGAAACTTACTCTGCATTTGAATTTCGACCAGTCTTTCCATCTGTTTGGCTAGACTAGATTGTATAGTCATTTGCTTTACTCGAATACTGTTCTCTAATGCCGTAAATTCACAGACGCAGTCTCCTATAGCAGCCATAAGGTCAGTTGTTTTGATCTCTTCATTGTCAAGTTTTTCTTTCTCTTCTAAGTTTTTAGTTTCTTCAACCAATAAGGATAATCTATCAGTAGCATTTTCAAACTTCTAAACATAGTCTTTCAGTTCAGTTTTTGTTGCATTAACTTTCCATACTTGAATATCCTCATCTTCATCTTTTGAACTTTTCAATATGGCGTGTGCTTCCAATAGTTCTCGTTCTAGTAGATTTTTATACCTAGTTCTCAGTCCTTTTAAGTTGGGGAGTGACATCTTTGAAGTTTCTTAAGTCAGTGAAGTTTAGTTGAAAGTTGATAGTTCACCACTTAATGAAAGTTCTTGCAGTTTTGTCTGCGTTAAAAAATTCTAGTTTCTTCAATGTTGCTTCACAGTTGTTCACCTAAACTTCACGGGTAGAGTCTTCAGTATATCCTCTTTAGTTGCTGCCAAGAGTAGTGGGAGTGTTCTTCTTAAGTCCTCTCTCTTCCAGATCAGTCCCCTTCAGTTCAGTTCAGTTCAGTCCGCCAGATCCGTACCTTCTGTGATGTCCACCAGTATATTCACTCAGTTCAGTCCACCAGTTCCGTCCCGGGTTTCGCCACCAGATGTTGGGAAGTCAGTTAAGTTTTGGCAGCATCACAGGTCAGCAGTTGAGGGCAGCGTAGTTAATCACGTGACAAAAGTTGATAATGCAGCAACAACTTTAATTCACTGAGGAAGAACTCCTTTACACTATAGGTAGTAAACTGACTAGTGTGGCACAGACAAAAATCTATGTGCAGTTAACATCTTTGAAAATCGGCAGAGTCAAATATTTCAACTTCCAGGAGTTCCAAATTCATATCCAGTTCTATAGTTTGTTTTCTTATATTATGACAAAATCATCTTTACAGCATTTAAAATCCAAATAGAGAAAAACTAGCTAGGACATTAGAAAAGATTTGGACAGATGCAAATGATCTAAATGAGCATGCAAATGTTGTGCATTTCATTAGAAAAGAGTCAAAGTTCAGGCGTATAGAAGTTACACGGAGTTCATGAATAATTACTAGTTTAGCTACACAGGGCCAACTTACAGGGCCAGCGTTTTCACAATACTATCTACACTTGAAATGTCAACACAAGTAATACCGTGGAGATTCCGCGACAGAGTGCGTATCAAAAGCTAACAATAGCTACTCGAATCACAACCACGCCTCCTGATAGTATTAACGTGTTGTGCTTTGACAATATTTTTGTTCAGTTAGTAAAACTTTCTTGTTTCTACTTCCTACAGCAAGTTGGACTGTCCAGTATTCAGCGTTCAACGTGTACCTTGCATTTGTATCATTGACAAATGGCTAGTCTTGCCTCTAACTCAATTATCACCAATATTTATAAATAGAGGTTTTGTTAAATAAATGAACATTATATGATTCACTATGCCTTAGAGAAGCATCAAGAAACACTATGTGATGCATTGCATAGAAATATTTTTAAATATCCACAGTTTCAGATTTTGCCACGTTACAAGGCCTACTTGGTTTTTTTTTAAAGATAAAGATATCCATGCATGTTTAATTTTTTTTTTCAGGATTTAAGTCATAAAATGAGACAAAACGGTTCTAGATTTCTTTAACTATTACTAACGTTAGAACCAATGTATGTTATTGAAACGTTGGGAACCAAATTTTTTTCAGGCCCCCCTATAGCTAGAGCGAAACTTTCAAGTCCCCAACTTCTCGACTGTCGCTGGAATTTCAATACCTTAAACCCTCTCACCATTTTTGTGAACGCAGCTTAAGTAAACTGAATTAAAGGCAATGTTCGCGATCACTGTGATTGCCTTTGTTCTAGTCTGTAAGATGATTATGCAAGTGTCATAGCCTTTTGTTTTCCACTGAAACTGTAAACTGATGGGCAAATTTTCTCATGAGACAATCTGGCGCCCACAAAGGCATTGAAATGTTTTATAAATATGAGTTTAAATAATTTGAAACGTTCATGCAATGTTTGATTCCGTTTCTTATCATAGTGTTTCCTTTGACATTCCCGGCAGTGAGAAGGCCTAGTAGGACCATAATGTTCTAATCAAGGCACTTTCCATGAGCGAAACAAGTCCCCTTTTGGTCTAATTTTTAAAGACACACATTGGTTATAAAAAAACGGAGTAAATGAAAAGACGCTCATTGTGCAAAGAGACGCCGTGCACGAAGCTTGGACTGAGAGTTCCGGAGATTACGTTTTTTTGCGCGTTTTTTTTTTATGAATATTTATGAAATGAAATTGCTCTGCAACAGGTTAAATTCATGATCAATACATAACGATTCCATATTTTCAAACTGATAAGTTTTCGAGACAATTTGATCGAGTAATTGTGCGTGGCCAGGAGAATGTTGACCCAGGGGACGCCGATTGGGATTTTAATACAACTCTCAATCAAACCTTGTCCAAAGTAAGACTCGATTTAGTTGAACGTGTACCTAATGTCTATTAGCATTCCCCTTATCTGCTAACGTTGACTAAAAGTAAATAACATACGTGTCAAGATTTCCAGTGTCGAAGAGGTGCGCAAAAGTTTCTTCGAAATTCCCAAACTTTTGTACTTACCCGCCGCATTTCCGGGGATAAAAAACGTGATCAGACTGCATTCAAGCCGATTACATCTTAGTAACCGTGAAGAAGAAATGTATTATCGGGTTCTCTCTTACTGAAAAGTTTGAAAAGGGCCGTTTGGCTTGGTTTTGTGACTTCTACCGTACACCCAATGGTTGCAAACGTGTATGGTACTCTGGACAAATTTGGATATAACGATCGGACAACAGAAGTCATGCAAAATGGCATATCAATTTTCTGCTTGTGACGAGTACGTCATCGGCCTGCATCAGATGCTGTTTTCGGGCCAAAAGTCGCTTATCACAACGAGCGTGTTTCTGGTCAAAAATATCCTTGTCATTCCCAAACTAATGATGCTAAACTCAGAATGACAAATCAAGAAATATTAAATAAGCCGGCACAGAGGTGTGAAGCGGTAAAGTATCCGTGTATAGTTTCCAATGGAGTGTCGTTTGTACCTTCATGAGTCTACTCATAAACCAAATATCTATTTGACCATTAAGCTAAAACCAACGATTTGACTTCTTTTGTTTTATTCCGTCGTCACTTCGAGCTCCACGTGTGCAAGTGCCATGATATAGATAACCAACGCAATGCAGTCTTGCTGCATATCGATCAAAGTTCATTATGTCGGAGAAATTTACAAGATTTTCTGTCCCAGTTTTCGAAATGTATCTGAATTTTGTACTTGCCTATTAAAATCCAAACAAAGTCTCGCAACACAAATTGGCCGATAATGTAATACACGATAATCTGGACTTGTTTCTGTCTTCCGTCCGTCATCTTGCCCCATTAAAAATTTTATGTTGGCTGGTTGAGCACATTGGGATCACGGTTCGATCTTCAGAAAATACTCGTATATTATTTCGAAAGCGATGTTTCAGAATTTAATAAAAAACACTTTAGTTCTGAGAATTTGACAGATCGTCTTTTTTTTGTATACCAGTATAATGTCTTGTAATTTTTTGGGTCGAGGGCTGGCATAGAAAGCAGAGCGGGTATGATTGTCGAATATACTGTCCGCATCCGGTGCCAATCTACACACTGCTGGAATCAGTGAAATCTGTATTTTGAACGCACCAAGTACGGTAAAAACATCTCATGCTAAAATTTACGTACACAGACTTGCTTATCGACGCTCGACTTTAATAGCTTATGTTTGTAAATCTTTTAATATAGCGGCGTTTGACGCAAAACTATGAAAACGATACTATGTTGATAGTGTGGAGTACCCATCAATGCACGAGCCTGGGATTGACAGCGGCGGCTTTAAGAACTCAAATTCTAAATTTGTCCACATTACTGGCTGCTTGCACAGACTGTAGAACCTACTATTTATGTTGGTTTCACGTTACCCTGTCAATGTGTTTGAACGGACAAGTTACAGCTTGTGTATAAATTGCTACGCATTACGATTACACGCAATATATGTAGTTGACTTCAAATTGGTTGAATCGCTACGTTATCACACAAAGTTTCCATGCAGATCATAGGCGGCCCAGACACTATTAATAGGCTTATTATTGAGTTGTTCTCAGTTTTCTCTATCAGTTCCTCTGCTTTTCTTCATGCTTAGACTGATCGGTGTATATAAAATAAATGACTATATAACTTAACCCAGCCTCTTGACTCTTTATTTATTTTACGTACATCCCATTACAATGACGATTATCTCTTATATAAGCTTACACATCTTGTAATCAATTAGTCAACACAACTAATTATTCTAATCCGTGGACTTATCAGGGATTTTATTGGTTGGTCAACATCGCGAAAGAAGGGGAAAGGTTACTAAAACGGGAAGGTAAGAAGCTCTCCTGAAATGTGTCCAGAAATTACCAAATTGCGGCCAGTCATGACCATTTATCCAAAATTTACTGCAGCCAATGTATTTCGATGGCCAAGGAGAGCAAGCTACTCTAATTTCAAACGTTTAAATGGTCGCACACAGTGCAAACCCTGCCAGTGCCTTGCGTGCAGTTCATGGCACGAGGAAGTCGGAAGTTGAAACCTTTGACCTTTACGTTGTTTATGTGTGGGCAAACTTGTAAACATATAGCCGAGACACAAGTCTGATTTTGACTAGGGTCAAAGTTCCTTAAGTGTGGTTCTCTCAATCAAGTGGTGTTGCGAAGGTTTTGTCTGCCATTCAATTTAACTGTGCGTTCTCAATAATTTTGTTGTATTTGTTCTCAGAAACACGGGAAATTCGTGTTAGTTTTAAGAAACATTAATTTCTCTATTAGAGGCATATTAAAGCTCGTTGTATCCTCAAATTAAATAGGCCGATTTTGATTGATACAGTTATTTATGTGGTTTGGAGAATTATTTGGGCAGCGTCAGATAACAAGTTTCGTTAATGTCTGGAAATCACATAGCAAGTATTCTTGCACAGGTAACACTATGAGAAATATTTTTGAAAAATTAGATTTGCTGTTTTCACAAATTTTGAAGCAAAATAAATGAAAATCAAAGGAAAACCACTCATTTTCTTGTTTTTTCAGTGCAAAAGTTTAAACTGTGCAGCCAACTCCACATTAATCGGCGTTTTTGATACATAAACATTTACAGTGTAGATTTGTTAACATCAGCTAGCATAGTTAGATCTTGAATTTTCTCTCTTGCAAAATTGTGAACTATATGCTCGGTTGGTAATCATTTGTTATTTCCAATGAAAAAATGTCAAGAAAATGATGTTGGCTTGAAAAAGAAAGTATTCCATGCTAAAGTTGTAGTTTCTCTGGTAGAAAAATCAAATGCTATTCAGAGTACCAACATTGCAATGATTTGCTAGGAGAAATTTCTCTAAACTTGTCAGGGGTAATAATTCTATGCCCTGGACATCTGATAAGCCCATGTGCTGAAATTAGTCGGAGGTATTATTTCTATGCCCCTGGAACTCCGATGGGGGTAACAATTTCCCTTAACTGGAACTGGTCAGGGGTACTATTTATGTGCCCCTCGGAACTTAACTGGGGGTACTTTTTCTATGCACCAGCAACTTAACTGGGGGCACTTTTTCTATGTCCCAGGAACTTAACTGGGGGTACTTTTTCTATGCACCAGCAACTTAACTGGGGGCACTTTTTCTATGCCCCAGGAACTTAACTGGGGGTACTTTTTCTATGCCCCAGGAACTTAACTGGGGGTACTTTTTCTATGCCCCAAGAACTTAGCTGGGGGTACTTTTTCTATGCCCCTAGAACTTAACTGGGGTACTTTTTCTATGCCTCTAGAACTTAACTGGGGGTACTATTTCCCTGCCCTGAATTTTGTCAGGGGTCAAACAGCTTGGCCTTCAGTTATGCTGCAGAAGTCTACTAAAGAAAAGGGCAATACAATGTAGCAAAGGTTTTGTGAAACATACACGTACACTATGCAAGTCACAGCATGGCAATTTATAATGGAATTATAATATTATATTATGACCAGAGCACAAAATAGAGAAGGAGCAGGCATATTCCTGAAGATAAAAAGTTCTTGAACAAATCACAGAGGAAATATCTGTTGTGAAATGTTACTTTATTCTGTGTTGGTAATGTTTAAAATATTTATATACATAAGTTGTTAAATAACTGATAAAAATACACCAACAAATTGTTACCATTTTAGACCACGAAAGATGCCCATGTGATAGATGTTTTATCACATTATTGTGCTGGACTGATCTACCTAATGTATGTACAAGATAAAATGAAGTGATAACATGAAATTAAAGTATGACAACAATTTACATACAGGTATGATAGCAATATCATATCATATAATTTCAGATTTTTTTCAGGACTGCTTATATCTCAGGTCAAAATTAATGTTGAACAACTAATCTACAATGATAATCGTGTAGTGAAGGTTTTCGATCAATATCCTGTTATCGGGATTTGATACATTGTTGTCTTTCTCACTTTCATGTCTTTCTCAACGCACAATGGCGCCAAAGCTGGGTAAAGTGCGCCAAAGCTTGCTGAAACATAAAAGTATCACCTAAACTCTAAAAAGTGTCGTCGATTTCATTTAAGTACAGGAAACCAAAGGACACGTCGACTTTATGGTATATAAATAAGTCAATATATATATATATATATATATATATATATATATATATATATATATATATATATATATATATATATATATATATATATATATAGGTGTTATTGTGTAAATATTTCTGATATGACATGAACACACGAGCGGCAAGTTGGTCGATTTTGATCGATTTTGATCGATTTGATCGATATTGAAAATAAACTGATACAATGTTTGCTGTGGTCAATATAGTGACCGGGTGAAAGTGCTATCAGGTACGAAACATACTTCACTGAATACTTCTCACTCAGGCATCCTTTCAGACTGCAGTGCACTTACGGTATCGCGGCGTCGGCAGATATTGGTGTGTCCTCTGGTGTCACATATCACTCTGTGTGCAAAAGGCTAATAAAGGATTTTCAATAGATGTGGCACATTGGCCGAGTTTCGCCTAAATGTGACCAATCCACCACGCCTAATTGAGAATGGGAAACTATTGGTATGATAACATAACATAAAATAATGTATTGTTTTGTTTTTAAATGCACGACATGTTTATGATCTTCGTTTTTTGTTTTCTTTTCTAGAAAAGGTCAGGTTACTCGAAACATTTTATACTTGACCTCGTCATGGGGATTATTTACGTGGAAACTTATAAAGTTGATATATCTGTGAATAATATTTACGTTTTTGTCGTCAGATTCTCCAAAACCTGTCATTGCCAGCGATGAATATGCTGCCACTATAAACGATGTTGTTTCCATGGTATGCAAGGTGCATGGTTTTCCCGCGCCAACTCTCACTTGGCGCAACAAGGACGGTGACCCAATCTTAAAAAACGGCAGCAACAGTGAAGTTTTCGAGAAGATCAACGGGAACAATGTTACCAGTACGCTAAGGGTTGCTGTTGCCAATGAGTCTTATTATGGGACTTACATATGTGAAGCATCTAATGGAATTTCGCCAAACGCTAGCCACACTTTGAAGATAGTTAGACCAGGTATTTCACTATAAGTATGGTTTATTGTTAATGAAGTCTTATCATGTTATTTAAATTGTTTATAAACGCTGTCTGGTTCCAAGAAAAAATAAAAACAAAAAATAAAAACAAAAAGATGAAAAGTCATTCAAAATAGTAGCAGTCTGACAGCTTTCTTTTTAGCACGAATGATTGAAATAGTGTTTTGTGATAAACCGTTAATTTTGAAACACCGAGAATCGCGTGTGAGACCGATAATAATGTTGACTTTTAAAAGGCAATATTATAAGCTTAGTGGTACTCTCAATATTACAATTCTTTCATCAAACTAAAACATATACTAATTACCCTTATTAGTTTGATATTGAAAGGTTATCGCCTTTATCAACACAAATCGCAGTGCATGATTTGTAATACCAATATCGACAATTTATAAACATCCTGACTGTGAAATTAAATGCGGTGTCATCCATTACTCTTGCATGGTACTCAACAGCAAAATTTGCAGGATTGGTCTATGGACTCTTGATACTTGCGACACTCGTGATACTAATCATTGGTGGCATATCCTGCTGGAGACTCCGTAGTAAGAAAAAAGGTCACATAGGCGGTAGGTAATTCAAGTGCTGGGAATATTTAGATTGAGTTGCTATACTTACATAGCTTTAGAGAAAAAAGTGATCCATGCCGTCAGTATTAGACACCATTGGGTAAAAACTCTATCATTTTTTTGCCTTTTTATATCGGCGATGTTCAATTCTTCACTGATCAAAATAGATGTCGGTACATCAGTAGCACTAAAATCAAATGTTTTATGGAATGCAATAACATATGGTCTAAAATTTGTAGGGCTAGACCATTGTGAGGAGTGCTTCTGTGGACCAAAATGAAGATTAAATAATGTGATTCGGATTTTCAATGTTTAACACCATAAGTATTGTGAATAATATGGATTCTCTGACAATACCAAATAAACCAAAATAAATAAATAAAAAACAACAAAAAAACTTAATATGCATTATCATAGCAGCTAGTGTTGAAGGAGAAAGGGCAATTAAAATATTAAAATTCAGATCATCAGTCCGGGTTATGTCCATATAGAGGATAGTTGGGAAGAGCCAACGGCGTATCATATATGTAATGAGGTTAAGGCAAGAATCAATCATGTACCGTATATGTAACAAGGGTCAAAGTTTACGTTGGTTTACTTTGAAATGTTATGCGCAGATTGCGATCTGACCCGACAGATCCACCGATCGAGTGAAACTGTTGGCTACCCGGAAGTGTCTCAGCCCGAGTCGATTCGCGAAGTTCTACTGTGTTAAAAATTGTAAGATTTCTTCAGGAATAGTTTTGTGAGTTTCTTTACACTTGACCATGTTCGACAAAGAGTTATTATAGCCACTATTATTTCTTCCGAAATGATGGATCAGAGGGGCACCACAACGGTTTTATCCCTCTGACGGGACACTCGGGATCCCGGAGGGGCCTAACACTGACAGGCCTCGCCCACCTAAAGTAAACCCTTGAAGCATATGTCTACTGCATTCTTGGCACACAAGAGAATAGTTGTAGTACTATAATAGGTGACACTGGCAGCGCACAGCAAGTAAAATAAAATAATTCGGCCATTTCCTCGAAGAGGAAATTCATAATATAGACAAAGTAATCAGTTTTCCACGATACCAAGACAAAACAATGAATACAGGTGGCCAACTTGATATGGCTATTTTAACAAGTTTGCTTCTCTTGCCATCTAAAATGATCATTCTTTCGGGTCCGACGATTGCAGTGTACAATAATGAATTGCAACACGCAACAGAGACTATGTTCTTTGGGGTAAACGGAGATAAAAATACAGAAGTCACAGAAAATGCTTAACATGAGGCAACGGATGGGGACAAGGATTCTGTGCAGTGGCAGGACCAGCTGTCGCATGCTGGAGGGCTGCCTCTCGCAAAACACAGATGTGCTGCTGACAAGAGTTAAAGGGCAGTCGCTGCTGTTGCAGACAATGGCATGGACCCCATTCATGAATTCGGCAAAATTGGTTTGTTAACTTTAGCCATATTCATTTGATATATACAACAACAACAACATTGTTTATTCAGTATGCTAGGCCTCCAGCCTCTGATACATTTAAAGCTACATAACAGAAACATAAATTAATGGGGGGGGGGTAGGGTTGTACAAATAGCAGGCAATTTTTGTAATACAAATCAGAGAAAAAACAAAACCAGAAAATTTACCCGTTTTTTAACAATTGATCTCTTAGTTTGAAACCATAAAAGATAAATTTTGACAGGTTAGATAAAGTACATGAGTTTTGATACTTTAAAAGCGATGAAAATTTTATCATTGATGGGAATTCATGACAGTAAGATGGAAGAAACTTCTTTCTTAAATCTTTATATACAGGACATACAAGACTAAAATGA
>LD343080.1:115101-126702 GCA_001465055.1 Ptychodera flava
TCGGAAACAAAAACAAAAAAATACCATAAACAATACATTCTTAGAAAGCCCAGATAATCCCCTTACCATTGGTATACAACTAAATGGGGATAAATCGATATTCAAACTTCGATTAGATTTTATATCGGACATGAAATGTAAATTGTTAAATTTGCTTAATTTCAAACCCAATAATTAAGTTCACGTTCCTCCAAACAATTTTTACTTGGTATTTATATTTCATTTGAAAGAACTTAATGCAATAGAGAAGTAAAAAACATCAAAAGAGTGTATCTTCTTGAGACTTATGGAGTGCGTCGATTGTTTACCTAATATATGGTATGCCGTACATCCCTCTATAATATACATTTTAGGGATAGGGGTATGGGTAATGTTTCCTCTCCTTCCAAACGCAGCGAATAAGGAAGCCACATAAATATCATATCTCTGAAACACTAACGCAGTTGTTTTTCCAACAAGATATGGCTTGATTGGGTAAACTCAAAAATTATGCAGTGACAATGCCTAAACTCAAAAGTTTGTGTTACTTTACTGACATTTACTTGTTAAAGGAACATAGAAAAATACTTTATAGGCACTAAATAGCACTAAAAAGCTAAAATGGTGGTTAATAAAGACGTTTTACTCATTTCAATAACTCAAATTAGGGAAAGAAAGTTAACAGCTATAATATGTCAAGAATTATATATTCCAAACCCACAAACACTAAATCGGATGTCATAGTCGTCATGCCAAGTTGATATGACAGCAGCAACAATCAATCCCCTTTCTTTAATTGTATCGCGAGAGATATATAGGCAATAAAGCACCACTTTGAAAGGATACCACACGGTTTGGACCGGTAAACAACATATACGCACGAACTTCAGTCGTTTGTATAAGTAGTGAAATGGTCAAAATCGAGCTCGAGTGGTGTACCCAACTTATAGGGTTTTTTTATCGCTATATTATATCAGTATATTGAAACTTGTGATGAAAATACAAACAATGTGAAAGAAACCCACTTTGGAGATAGGAATGGCCAACTTTACTGTATATCGTAAATACATGCACAGTCACGTGACCGTCTGGGCAAATCAGAGCTCACTATTAATAGTGTTACTTTTAATACCACACGGGAACACCAGAGAATCTTTTATCGCTGAAAACCAATCACCATTAATCCACAATATAGCTTCTCCTTAATAAGATAAGATGGATCGACAACACTTTACCTTCCTTACCAGAAAACAAGAGATCATAACCTATTTTTCGAAATTATTTTACAACGCAGAACACTATATACTCCCAATGAGGATTACATTTTCGACTGGGTACTAAAATTCAATAGCAAAATAATTATGGAACTAAAACCCGAAAAGCCAAATGTCACAGAACGCATTCAAATTACGCAACTAAATAGTAAACAGAAGGCGAACAAACACTCTCTACACTAAGCAATAAGAAGGCGAGACAAACCTCAGAAAATGACTAAAAAGGCTTATATTCCCATTGACACCTCAATGTTTAAAATGCCTTGTGAGTGAATCTATCATTAGTTTCTTATCATGGATGACATTTAACCAATGTTAGACCCTGACGTCTTTGAAGCAAAGACCCTACAAACGGACGTTTTAGGGTCAATGTTTGAAGATACCATTCCCACTAGCATGATCGAATCAGAGAGACTAGATTGATCTAACTTTCGAGCTAGATCAGCCACCAGCAGCTGAGAAAAAATAAGTCAACATAATCATCAGAGTCAAGCGAGGTAGACAACGAGTTCACACATTATACTCCACAGAGAGGACATTCTTACACAATTCACAAAAAGCGTTCAAAAGCTTCGTTAAAGGCATCGTTCGCGATCCCAGGGACGGGCATGGCTGGTGGTGTGGCAAATGCAAAATGTTAGTCATGCTGAATCAAGGTGTAATCAAGTAATAGCTTATTTATAGATTGGGAAAATCCTAATCCTGATAGTAATGATGGAATATAAACTTTGTGAAAAGTTTAGAAAATTTGCCACTTCTATGATTTGTATGTTTTACATTCCATGTTGTACTAGCCTGTACTATACATGAACAGTCAATACATCCGGCAAGTATTCTGTGCTGTTCTTTTATAGTTAGGTCCCCGCAATCCGAGATAAGTCTTTCTATAGTGTCAACCATTCTCTTCGATTACTGTAATCTACTCCAATAAATTCCCATTTAACTCATTTGTATGATTACAGGGAAGCCTAAGCCTATCTCTTACAATCTAAGATTTGAGATATTTGACAACAATATGTATGCAATTTTCATATTTATCATAGGCCTAAATAACACACAGAATAAAGTCATACTCAATGTTTTGTCCAATTGAAAGTCAAATTTTCACCGAAACAAGTAGAGGTGGCCATCTGTAAGCCAAACGAGAATTAATATTAGCAAAGATGGATATTAATTGAGCCTTTCCCATTTCCGATCCCAGTTACTCATACAACGGGGTATAAGCGAAAGCCAAGAGTATAGAATGTGTTGAAACCTATTCAGTATCACGTAGCCTACAGGTACACCTTAAAGAATACTTACCAGGCCAAAATACCGAGTGTTGAATTCCTTCAAAAGTGGCAAGCCTACAGGTACACCTTAAAGAATACTTACCAGGCCAAAATACCGAGTGTTGAATTCCTTCAAAAGTGGCAACACCTGGAAAGACACTGCGGCAACCAATTTATCACCCTGATCTCTAACTATTAACCTCTACACCCAATAAAGCACCGGGACTCAAGACAGTTGTACATCACAAACTTAAGAGAGCGATCGAAGACATTCGCTACACAAAACGCAGGATGGAAGGCTGCAAAGACGATTCTTCAAATAGGCAAAAAAGAGGCTAAAAACAACACAAACATTCACAGCAACGACGACAGGTCGGGTTTTCTTCCTATACTACGGTACAAAACCAAACCAAAGGGTCTTTCAAAGGCCACCGCACTTCCCTTAAAGCCCGGCTCGAAATGGACTGGGATCATGATTAGTGCCAAGTTTGGTTGGGCGTTTTGGGGCATGGCTCTGCATAATGAGTCTGTTGGTAACGGTTGCGATCGTTCGCATTATCTGCGGATCTCTTTGCTCTCAGATCACGATCAGGCTCGGACTAATATAGATACGTACAGCCTTCGTTTCAAGGTTCGTTTCAGTCATGCCATGGCAAATACTCGAAATAAAAAAGAAAGGAAAACTACCAACTTAAACAAACAAGAGTTTGCTTGAATGAATGTACCGAAGTTTCAGGCCATATCAACGTTCGTTATGTGAATGATTCAGCTGCTGACCGCCATGTACATACGGAATATTGGCGCCATCTAAAGTCGAATAATTATCAAAAAAGTAAAAAGATTATATCTGGGCTTTCTAAGAATGTATTGTTTATGGTACTTTTTTGTTTTTGTTTCCGACTAGCGGTAAATATGTTACCCCTAACCCATTCCTATTTTACTACCGATGGCGTGACAGCCCTTCACGAAAAAGTCGTTACACTCGCACACACCATCAGTTAAATGGAAAATAAGCAGATTATGACAGCTGAGAATATTAGCTAACAGAAAATCATAGTAGTTAAAATGCCTTAGAGGGGATGATTTCGATACCTGGCCAACGGACTAACTGTTTTGTGCATATTGTTCAAAAAATCACTTAAAATTGACAAAAACTGAAAGGCTTAAGCTTTTTAACTTTCAAATATGCAACTTTACCCAATAAAACTATACATTTTGGAAAGGCCAATTTGAGAGCTTTCAAACAGTATAACATTTATATGGTTTCATAATTCATAATTCGAGGCAGAACGGGAAACATTACCCCTACCCCTTATATTATAATTTTGTTCAAAAATCACTTAAAATTGACACAAACTGAAAAGCTTAAGCTTTGTAACTTTCAAATATGCAACTTTCCCCAATAAAACTATGCATGTTTGGAAAGGCCAATTTCAGAACTTTCAAACAGTAAAAAATTTATATGGTTTCATAATTCATGGTTCAAGGCAGAACGGGAAAAATTACCCCTACCCCTTATATTATAATTTTGTTTAAAAAATCACTTAAAATTGACACAAACTGAAAGGCATACGTTTTGTAACTTTAAAATATGGACTTTTCCCAATAAAACTATACATGTTTGGAAAGGCCCATTTCAGAGCTTTCAAACGGTATAACATTTATATGGTTTTATAATTCATGGTTCAAGGCAGAACGGGAAACATTACCCCTTATATAAAAATTTTGTTTAAAAAAATGACTTAAAATTGACACAAACTGAAAGGTTTAAGCTTTGTAACTTTAAAATATGGACTTTTCCCAACTAAATTATACATGTTTGGACAGGCCCATTTCAGAGCTTTCAAACAGTATAACATTTATATGGTTTCATAATTCATGGTTCGAGGCAGAAAGGGAAACATTACCCCTACCCCATATGTTGTAATTTCGTTCTTAAAAATGACTTTAAATTGACACAAACTGAAAGGTTTAAGCTTTGTAACTTTAAAATATGGACTTTTCCCAATAAAACTATACATGTTTGGACAGGCCCATTTCAGAGCTTTCAAACAGTATAACATTTATATGGTTTCGTAATTTATAATTCGAGGCAGAAAGGGAAACATTACCCCTACCCCATATGTTGTAATTTCGTTCTTTAAAAAAACACTTAAAATTGACACAAGCTGAAAGGCATAAGCTTTCTAACTTTAAAATATGGACTTTTCCCAATAAAACTATACATTTTTGGTAAGGCCCATTTCAGAGCTTTCAAACAGTATAACATTTATATGGTTTCGTAATTCATGATTCGAGGCAGAAAGGGAAACATTACCCCTACCCCATATGTTGTAATTTCGTTCTTAAAAAATCACTTGAAATCGACACAAACCGAAAGGTTTAAGCTTTGTAACTTTTAAATATGCAACTTTTCCCCATAAATCTATATATTTTTAGAAAGGTCTGATGCAGCACTTTCAAAAAATGTAACATTTTTATGGTTTCATCATTCATGATTCGAAACAGAAAGGGAAACATTACCCCTACCCCTTATGTTACACACGGATATGTGGCATACCGCGTAATCAGAAAACAAGCTCATGCACCCACTAAATCTCAAGACACATACTTTTAATCTTGTTTTTCTTGTTTATTGCACTGAGTTCTTCCAAAATATATATATATATAAATACCTTATGAAAAATTGTTTGGGGGTACGGGAACTTAATTATTGGGTGTGAAATTTCGCAAATTTTACGATTTACGGCCAATGACCGATATAAAGTCTAATCGACGTTCAAATATTAATTAATCCCTATTAAGTTATATATCAATGAAATGGCCATGATCTTGGCTTTCTAAAAATGTAACGTTTATAGTATTTTATTGTTTCTGTTTCCGTCGAGCGGTAGATACGTGACCCCTACCCCATCGTTAAAATCCAAGATGGCGGCCAAGATGGCGGCAAAGATGGCGCCAAATGAACCCCATGGGACACGATTTGATTTTGGGAACATCAAAATTCATTAAATATAGACCCTAAGGATTGCAAAAATGTAGGTTAAAGAAATACATCCATGGGGTGCATGGGAACCCTACCTTCCGACCCGACTATCTGGGTACCATCAGTCAGGAATGTTAAATTTTGTGATATAATATTTTTTTCTAATATTTTGAGGGGAGATATTTTCAAACTATTGGCATCGGAAATGACTTTGAAGATTATGATTTTTATATTTTTTAAATTCTTCAAAAGTTTAGACTGACCTATAAATGAATATTGCAAAATTACAAATCACTTATAAAAATGAATTGCTTACGATGAAACGCGCCTCAGGACTTAAAAAGTTTCAAATTGTATCAAATCATTTTTCGTCTTGCCTACCACTTGTTTCGGCCCATTTTTAGCTCACGTGTGTGAACACGTGGGCTAACGTCATAGTGATGTATGTCTGTCTGTCCGTGTGCGTGTGTGTGTGTGTGTGTGTGTGTGTGTTTGTGTCTGTCTGTCAGTCTGTCTTTCTGTCTGTCTGTCTGTCTGTTTACACGATAGTTCAAAAACGCCTGAACGGATTCATATCAGATTTAGTAGACAGGTACCATATGCTGCTTGCAAGAACTGATTAGATGTTGGTTAGTGTGGCTTGCATATTAATGAAGTAATGCAATATCGTTTTCTTTCCGTACAATGGTTTCCCTATAGAGACGGTAATGACAGTATAGACATATATCAAGAAACGCTGCACAATATTTCATGAAACTTGTCACAGATGACAATCTCAGAACATTATCGTGATACTGTGAATGTAATGTCAATTATCTGCTTATTTGCATAATTAATGAACTTTTGTTATTAGTGACATAACTCTGAAATTCCTGTATCAAACTTGATGATACGTGCAACAAATATTGATCTGATATACATCTTATTATACTTAGAAGCATTGGGCAGTGTCAAGTTAATAAATAGCTCATTTGCATATTTTATGAAGTTTTGTAAATAGTCATATAACTCCGATATAACTGCAACAGATGAGATGAAATCTGCTGCAGTTACAGATCCGAGTGATATCTAAGTGTGGTGTAAAGCATTTAGTAGTGTGAAGTTAATTAAGGGTACATTTGCATATTTAATGAACTTTGTAATTAGATATATAACTCTGAGATTACGGCACCCAAGTCAGTGAAATCGGGCACAGATATTAATCTGATAAATATCTAATTGTACTGATAATCATTTAGCAGTGTAAAGTTTACAAGTAGCTCATTTGCATATTTTATGAAGTTTTGTAATTAGTCATATAACTACAAAATAAATGCACCAATTGTGATGAAATCTGCTGCACTTACTGATCTGACAGATATCTAATTGCAATGTAAAGTATTAAGTTGTTTCGAGTTAATTAAAGGTTCAATTGCATATTTAATGAACTTTGTAATTACTATTATTACCCCAAAATTACAGCATTACATTTGTTGAAACTTGCTACAGATATTGATCTGATATATATTTAATTGTACTGAGGAGTATTGGGCGTGTCAAGTTAATGATTAGCTCATTTACATATTAAATAAAGTATTGTAATAAGTGATTTAAGCACTATTCAAAATTTACAAACACTAAATTTTGTAGAGGCACTACTCAAACTTTACGAACGATTCCCTTTAAGCAGCACTACTCAAACTTTAAAAACAATTCTATTCATGCAGCACTACTCAAACTTAAAAAACAACTATCTTTATGAAGCACTACTTAAACTTTAAAAACAATTCTCTTTATGCAGCATTACTCAAACTTTATAAACGATTCTCTTTATACAGCATTTCTCAAACTTTAAAAACAATTCTCTTTATGCAGCACTACTCAAATTATAAAAACATTTCTCTTCATGCAGCACTACTCAAACTTAAAAAAAAACTCTTTATGAAGCACTATTTAAACTTTAAAAACAATTCTCTTTATGCAGCACTACTCAAACTTAAAAAAACAATTCTCTTTATGCAGCACTACTAAAAATTTACTCATGATTCACATTATGCATTACTACACAAACTTTAAAAACCATTCTCTTTATGCAGCACTACTCAAAATTTACGAACGATTCTCTTTATGCAGCACTACTCAAAATTTACAAACATTTCTCTTTATGCAGCACTACTCAAACTTTACAAACGATTCTCTTTATGCAGCACTACTCAAACTTTAAAAACAGTTCTCTTTATGCAGCACTACTCAAACTTTAAAAACAATTCTCTTTATGCAGCACTACTCAAACTTTAAAAACAATTCTCTTTATGCAACACTATTCAAAATTTACAAACAACTCTCTTTATGCAGCACTACTCATACTTTAAAAACAATTCTCTTTATGCAGCACTACAAAAAATTTACTAACGATTCTCTCTATGCAGCACTACTCAAACTATAAAAACTTTTCTCTTTATGCCGCACTACTCAAAATATACAAACATTTATCTTTATGCAGCACTACTCAAACTTTAAAAACAACTCTCCTTATGCAGCACTACTCAAAATTTACTAACGATTCTCTCTAAGCAGCACTACTCAAACTTTAAAAGCATTTCTCTTTATGCTGCACTACTCAAAAATTTACAAACATTTATCTTTATGCAGCACTACTCGAAATTTACGAACAATTCTCTTTATGCAGCACTACTCACACTTTAAAAACAATTCTCTTTTTGCAGCACAACTCAAAATTTACTAACGATTCTCTCTATGCAGCACTACTCAAACTTTCAAAATATTTCTCTTTATGCAGCACTCCTCAAAATATACAAACATTTATCTTTAGGCAGCACTACTCAAACTTTAAAAACAACTCTCTTTATACAGCACTACTCAAAGTTTACTAACGATTCTCTTTATGCAGCACTACTCAAACTTTAAAAGCATTTCTCTTTATGCTGCACTACTCAAAAATTTAAAAACATTTCTCTTTATGCAGCACTACTCGAAATTTACGAACAATTCTCTTTATGCAGCACTACTCACACTTTAAAAACAATTCTCTTTTTGCAGCACAACTCAAAATTTACTAACGATTCTCTCTATGCAGCACTACTCAAACTTTCAAAATATTTCTCTTTATGCAGCACTCCTAAAAAAATATACAAACATTTATCTTTAGGCAGCACTACTCAAACTTTAAAAACAACTCTCTTTTTACAGCACTACTCAAAGTTTAAAAACGATTCTCTTTATGCAGCACTACTCAAACTTTAAAAACAATTGTCTTGATGCAGCATTACTTAAACCTTAAAAACAATTCTCTCTATGCAGCACTACTCTAAATTTACTAACGATTCTCTCTAAGCAGCACTACTCAAACTTTAAAAACATTTCTCTTTATGCTGCACTACTCAAAATATACAAACATTTATCTTTATGCAGCATTACTCAAACTTTAAAAACAACTCTCTTTATGCAGCACTACTCAAAATTTAAAAACAATTGTCTTGATGCAGCATTACTTAAACCTTAAAAACAATTCTCTCTATGCAGCACTACTCTAAATTTACTAACGATTCTCTCTAAGCAGCACTACTCAAACTTTAAAAGCATTTCTCTTTATGCTGCACTACTCAAAATATACAAACATTTATCTTTATGCAGCACTACTCAAACTTTAAAAACAACTCTCTTTATGCAGCACTACTGAAAATTTACTAACGATTCTCTTTATGCAGCACTTTTCAAACTTTTAAAACAATTCTCTTTACGCAGCACTAATCAAACCTTAAAAACAAATCTCTTTATGCAGCACTACTCAAAATATACAAACAATTCTCGTTTGCAGTACTACTCATACTTTACAAACAATTCTCTTTATACAGCACAACTCAAACTTTACAAACAATTCTCTTTATGCAGCAGTTCTCATAATTTACAAACAACTCTATCTTTATGCAGCACTACTCGTTACATACAACTCGATCTCTTTTTGCAGCACTACTTGAACTTTACAAACAATTCTTTTTATACAGCAAGTCTTAAAATTTACACACTACTCAGTTGCCAGACAGAGATTCAATATATTTCATGAAAGAATTAATAATCTTATTTGACTTAGTAACTCTTACTTTACCATTATGGCACTCTGTAAAAAGGGAAACAACTCCCTCCATTCCTTGTCTATCAAATGCAAGCTTTACATGATAGTATTGAAGCCCTGATGCCGCAATTTTGTTTGCCATACTTTTTGATACAACACCAGCATCAATCCAACGATTATAAGATATCATATTGGTTTTCTTTTGCTCCTGGAAAGTGATTGCATGAAGAATATTTTCAGTAGTGAAGGAGTACTTGAAGCTCTGTTTTGGCTTATCATGCAGAACGAGTCTTACAATGCTTCAACGTCACTCTGTGAATTGTAAGCATTATAGTGCTTCCCTTAGATATTATTGAAAAGAGCGTCTTGCTTATATGAATGTTTGTTTACATACAGATTTCTGAAATATGGTGGTGTATCAATGAATCCTTCACAACATGTTTGTCGAGAAACGTATACAAAGATAGCTACTTCTTAATTCCTTGACAATGAAGACAGATTGTAATCTCTTCAGTTCCTTTCAACATCCTGTGTTTACACATAGTTTTAATTCTTTCTGACGTGTGACTCATCTCTAACCGATCAAAGTCAAAGACGCTTCTTACTTTCCCGCCGAAATCGACTATATCACAGCCTGAATTAGCCCCTTTACTTTAGTATATGTTTATGCACAGTATAGTGTATGTGTATGTGTATACTCAGAGCACATCGCTCACCACTGGATCTGGTCGTCAGTTATCCACCCACTGATACATTGTATTATTGTAGCAGTAGTTCATCGTAGCTGTACTAATAAAGTTTGAAGAAATACAGTCGACGCCTCTGTCTCAATTACTTGAACTCAAAAGATCCTGCTTCGTAAACAATCCCACACATTGTTTTTTGGTGCCGATACCAGGATGAGTTCAAAAAAAAAAGCTAAGCCGAAGTCAGCGCAAGCGGAGGGAATGGCAACTCCAGCTACGACCAACCTGAAGAGGACACGAGTAGTCTACCGCGGAAAAGTGACGAACCAACTCAAGAAAGCCGAAACAACAGTGTCTGCGTTTCAGGGCGACCCCGAACAACTGTTCATACTGGAGATGATACTGGCAAGAGTGGAGGAAACGTACGAAGAGATACAAAAACTTGACAGTTTGATCATCACTAACGCCGAAGATGGAGACATCGACGATATATCTACCGACCTCCAGCAATACAATGAAGAGACACACGAGAAGATATTCAGAATCAAGCGTTTCATCGGAGAGAAGGAGAACAAACCCATCGAAGCAACCCAAAGTTCAACCTTCAGGCAAGCTCGTACACCGCCCGTCTCAGCACCTCACAAGACGGTAAGTCTACCAAAACTTCAACTACCTACGTTCAGTGGCGACGTTCATCAATGGATGAATTTCTATGATAGCTTCAAGTCCATGGTAGATAATGATACTACGCTAGAACCCGTTCGGAAATTTCATTATCCGCGCGGTCAATTAACGGGCGAAGCCGCAAACGTAATCGCTGGTTTGAGTATTTCGGACTCTAATTACCTACGCGCCATTAAGGCACTTCAAAAGCGGTATGGACAAAGACACAAAATAATCCACGCGCACATAGATTCGCTATTAACTATGCCGAAGCCAAATTACGATCGCACAAGTCTGAAAAAATTCTACGATAATATAGAAAACCACATTCGCGAGCTAGAAAACCTCGACATAACTGTTGACAAATACGCTGTTATGTTAGAAAGGGCGATCTGGATAAAACTACAGAAAAAGATAATCGCTGTATTCAACAAACATTACGGAGACAAAAGCTGGGAAATCGACGAACTTCGCGAAGCACTATGGAGACACATACTTTAGGGACCGTTCAGTTTTTACGGCCGGGGGGGGGGGCGGCAAAATCCAGGGGGGGGGTCATCATAATTTTGGAATCCGAGAAAGGGGGGGTATTCCCTTTTTCACTGGCATGAAAGGGGGTTCACCCCATTTTCAAAAACATAATACTTACAATAAAATTCACTTTTATACC
>LD343080.1:142594-161096 GCA_001465055.1 Ptychodera flava
TGTGTGATGTATACCACGTATATTAGGAGTAAAAAGCAAACTCTTGACCTGTCTCTCAAAGACACCTGAGTGCAGCATGGCTAGGAGAAAGTAAAAAGATAGGAGTAGAAACACTTAAACTAGTGAAGTAAAAAAGAAGCTAATACCAAGGTTTAAACTTTGCTAATACTAAAAAGACTATTTTTTTATTAACAGTTTGATGATAGTTAACTTTTGTAAGACAATGAGTAACAAATGTGATCAGCCATATCATGTCAACATAACTTTCCCAACAGTCATATTTAGTTTTAAAATAAAAAATGCTTGTCAAGATCTTGCTGACATTTTCGTTCACATACACTGAAGAGTTTTTTTCTTCAGATTCCCTACACTACATCGAAGACAGCAAACAAAAACACAAAAATAAAATAAATTGTCTACCTAACGCAAGTTTTGTGTTCACACCCCAAACTTGAGATCCTGTGGTTTTACCATTCCGCCTGTGTCGTTTACTGGTTGGAATACGATTAACTGCACAACAACAAGAATTATCGCATTTTATATATAAAATGCAACCGAGACCGTACGATCGGTTGCCTTGACAGGAACTTAGACGCAATTGTATACTACACTACTGACAATGACCAAGTCCATGGGCTAAAACCTCGAGGTCAACGATCCTGAACCCTGTTTTCCAGTCCGAAACGGAGACGAACTCTCTAAATGTATCATCTGCCTGACTGCTCCGATTTGTTGACTCAGTCGCAGACGACACGGTTTCTTCATGATCGACGTTGTTTATGTCTGTGCCTGACGATAGCAAAGATTATGAATGCTCGAGTCTTGAGTAGTCGGATGAAAGGCTATTCCATTCTTTTACAGACGATGTTTGTAGTTAGGCACGGTGAAACGACGATTTTGTCATGAATTTACCTTTTTTGTCACGACGCCTTTCGCATTTGTCCATTTTAAAGCTCTCGTACGGGTCAAGAGCGAGCTCCGGTCATCGCGAGCTCCGGTCATCGCGAGCCCCATGCGCGAACGCTTACTGAAAATGACGTCACACGTCGGCGCAGATAATATGCGCAGTATCAAAATTTCAGTTACCCGCATTCTACGTTAAACCAGCTAATAAAATGGTGCATATTGATTTGACATAAGGACCAAATATATGTGTACTTCGCAGATGAAGAAAGAACTGCTGCTTTATTAGGTTACAATTATGAGTAGGTGAATATAATGAAATGATGGAATCATGTATTCTATAGATTATATTATACCAACGGCGACTTAAAGAAAGGACGTTTGGATACAAAGGAGGCTATGATTGGGTCTTTACTTTTGAAGTAAGCTTCCGTCGTTTATAGCGGAAGATTACAATCTATCATTTACAGTTCATTTAACACCGTAGTAGTAGATGTCAATGAGTGAAAATCTATTCCTTTTAACACCGAAAACAATAAGTAATAGATGCTTGATAAGGTTTTCATTTTGAACAAAGTTACCGTAGTGTTCCGGCAAGACTGCTTAGGTATATGCTCTTTTAAATACGTTCGAAAAGGTATTGCATCAGCTAATAAAGCCATATGGACGTCAAATGTTTCATCCAGAACGTACCCTCAATTCAATGCTTCCGAGATCCATCACCATTGTGCGAAAAAAAGATATGCTCTTTTAAATACGTTCGAACAGGTATTGCATCAGCTTTGCTTACACAGACCGAATGTTAATTACTTTATCTCCCCCGGCTCTTGTTACTGTGACAATGGACACTTAAGAAGTATTTTTTTATTTATTTTTTGGTTCATTTTGGTATTCTCAGAGAATCCATATTATTCTTACTTTGTCATATTTGTCCTACGCCTCCAAAAAATTTCTTCTGATACCAGAACCATATTATGTCATTGTCCTTATCTGTGTTAAAAAATACAGACACTGAAGATATACCAAAATCACTGACATCAAGCAAAGAAACGAAGAGAAACGTAGTGAATGAAAATTGGGCAGATACATCAACTTCTCCTGAAAGAAAAGAAGATAATTTTACAATCAATGTCAATTCCGTTCAGAATGTCCAAGTGAAGAGGAAACTAAAGCACGGGACAGATGCAGCTGTTAACCAGAAAGACGGAACAGAGCTTAAGCTTTGTTCTTGGCCAAATACAAGTCGCAGAGAGGAAAGTGTGAGTTCACGTGTTATGTCAGCTCTCGTACAATCTGCATGTAGCTTTGTCGAGGTGTCCAGGGTTAAATTTTGACTATTCAGAATGTGAAATTTCCGATATTACACAAATATGCATATTGCAGTTTATCACAGAGTTATGTAAAAGATAATGTATTGTATGGCGTGTTGATATATTTGTTCAATTGTAGACTGTAGTTGGTGTAAATTGCTTTTAGCCCATTTTGTACACCAACTATAAATTTGTGCATTGAACATGACTGGAAAGTACAGTTACCATATCCATGGTCTGACTGACATTTTTTTCTGCCTATTTAGGACGTTCAAGAACGAGAACTCACATATGCAGAATTGGATTTTAGTGAAAGGGGGCCCGAACGTCAACGAATTAGGTCGACTCCGGAAGAGAAGACTGTGTATGCGGACATAAAGATAATCAAAACCCAGATGTAGTAACCCAAAGTTTACCGATGAAGTACACATGTCGAAGGATAACATCAATTAAGAAATTAAGATATGTGTGAAAAAAAAAATCCGGTGGATCGAGAGAGCAAGCTACTCAGAGTTATTTTGCCAAGGTAATCTCTGTAAAAGCTCCGATCAATTTGTTTTACTTTCCGCTCTATGTGTACCCGAAAAATGTCTTTTGTTACTTCAGTGTGTGAAAAAATAGAATTGGTTTTTAGTGAGATAAAGTAAACCACTGGTGTCTGGGCAGGTATACTGAAGTAGTGTACGATACTATTTTAAACATCAGTCAACTGCGTCACCTGCAGTGAACAAGTCGCAATCCCAGGGTTGAGGCAAGCTAAGACTCTGTTTTTAGCCACGTGTAACACGTTTATACATCGCCAAGTATGTTATAAAACATAACTTCCGAAGAAAGTCGGTTTCCTGAAAGACGCAAGTAAGGTTTTTTTTATGATTATAAAAGAGATATAATGCTATACTTAATAGGATATTAAACTTTATTGCAATAATTTCATTCATTTATTATGAATCTTACTGCTTGTAGATAATGTTTATTTAGATCTAGCCAGTTATTGTTCAATCCGAAAATGTTCAACTTAACGTCAGTATCATCTGCCTATGTTATTCCAAACAATATTTTTGGTTTTATTGTTTTGCACCAAATCCTTTGGAGAAGCTAAAGATAGCAAAGTGCGGATTCGCTCTACGTAATAAGCATAAGAACACTTTATTTTGGTCTAGTCGGTAATTTTACATGTAAGTTAACTCGTACTGTAATATTTCTCTTTGAAAGTACGATTGAAACTTCATCCTATATAATAAAAGCAAACCAAAATAAATAAACAAACAAACAAACACATTTCAATATTAAATAAGTAAACTTGCATATATTGCATGTAGCACAATCATTGTTTATAAGTGATTGTAATTTTAAAGAACATTATAAACCCTATGTATTCCAGATGATCAGCACGTTTAAGTTGTTTTATATTACTATTACCTTATTCCACTCCCGTCAGCCGTTACACTTAGAAATTGTTCTTCTATTGTGATAAAGATCATCTGTGTAATTTGCACTTTCATTTGTCATTTTCTCAACCATGACTTGCTCGAATACAAATGATAGTATTATGTAGTTTGCGTTATGATGGCACATATCCTGTCTTTCATTTTTTTACGATTATTTTTGTCTTCCACTCGAACCTCCTTGAGTATGGAAAACATGTGTCTTAGTTGTTTGAAAATGCACACTCCCCGATACATAATTTTATCAAACGTTAGGTAATTTGTTTCTCTAGTATCAAATGACAGAGTATTATTGAAATTGTTACTGGGCAAAGTTTGAGCAAAGGTTTATGCCTTTCACTTTTTAAACGCATAGTACTTTTCTGGTTGCGTAATTTAGACTGTCCGTGCCTGTTCGGTTGACGCGTAAAGCCGAAACTTTTGATGAAGACTTTAACAAGGAGCGAATTGACTTATGACACATAATACAATTTGCAAGCAAAATACAGGTCAGACCGCTTTTAATCTGTGTCGTGTATAGTAGAGCCAATGTTCTGCGAGACATGCCAATTACTTATGATAAAGCACAGGAAGTTAAAGCTTTGGATCATGTACTTCATTAAAGTATCTTTCACCAATGATACAACAAAGATGATGGGCAGCCTCTTTTATTTGCTATCACTTAAATAGATATGGCGGATAATGCTACTCAAGGAAAAATACTTCTCCAAAGATGTCATTTTGTAGCATTACCTACTGCAGCAATATTAATTGAATAGCATCTCTTTTCACGGGACACTTTGCAGTGTGGCCGGTCGGGATCTTTCTTTTGTTCGAACTTCTACCATGCCTTGAGCTCCATCTCATCGCAGCTGGTCGGTATTTGTACTACGGTAGTCCTTGTGAGGATTAGATACCCGTTACATTCGATATAACGTTGAAATACTTTTAAATTTACTAAGTAAGACTTGTACTGCATTCAAGATATTATTTGGAGCGTTTTCAATTACGGCAACAATATGCGAAGTTGATAGGCTGTGCTGCCTGCAGCGTAGCACGGTCGTACACTAACGTTTGAGAAGACAGAGCAGATTCAGTCCTATCATTTATTTTCAACGAAATTTTTATTAATCTCTATAATAGAAGAAACGACTAGTTAAATGATTACGATGGTGAAGTATTGAATTTGTATTTATACATTTTTTTCTCTCTCAATTCATTCAGCAAACTTGATCTCCGTACCGTCGGTCACAACGTGCAATGCAGTGCATGAAGCTTAAAATCAACTGCCTCCATCGTTTGTTTAGCTGTTCAAGACGTTTGTTTGCACGGCTCATTATAGTCGGAACAATCTGTAAACACTTACATATTTATATCTTTCCGGTATTTCGCCCGATTTTTGCGCGTTTTTATCTAGTCTCCAGTTTCGATTGACCACATGCCAGGAAATTCCAAGAGGGTTTGACCGGTTAACGTCGCTGTTAATTTTATGCAGGAAATTACAATAACAATGCTTGGTCGAATGGCGCGGTGCCTTGAGGACGTGATCGTCAGTGGTATAGGGGGAGGAGTACCTTCCCGATGGTGATAAGTGGTACGGATTACCGTCTCCTAGTTGACTGGCGCATACGCGTGACAAAATACACCTATGGTTGATTTCCTGTTGACCAGTCGGATGGCAGAGTTGCAAATACCTGGACTGAACCATTTTGTATTTTGTGGGTGTCGTTGGTACTTGGACAATAAAAGTAAAGATGCACACATATTGAGTTTATTGTCTTATTTATGAGCGGCCAGTATTTCCAACAGCATAAATTATGTGCATTTGCCCTAGAAGAAATAATTTCGAATAAAACATCGTGAATGTAACCACATTCCTTAAGCTCGACGTACACTTAATTGCCCCAAAGAACCATGGAATCGCCCGTCTTTCGATTGAAGAGATGAGCCTATAGAATTTTTTTTAAAGTGGCAGATGACTTTATCTTTAGAGACATAGACAGTATAGCGAAAACTGACTATGGTAGAACAGAAGAGAAGAGGTCAATGGCTCCCCCTCCTTTATTTCCCCGTATGATCGTCTTTACTATTACGTAAATTAGGTCACAGGTCACCAAGAAAAAATGAGTAGGTTCTACTGTGGCCGGAAAATAAATTTTTCAGAACGAGAATTTTTTGCAAACTTCGCGAGGGCCAAAAAAAAGAAAATTAATCCTTGCCATATAAAAAAAAAGCATTGCGTGGTTTACATCATGAAATGTAACACACTCAGTGCCATGATACTCATTTTAATAGTAAGCCTGTCACCTTGAAGGTAATACTCTAGGTGACACCATAGGCGGCCCAGTCACTATTAATAAGCTTATTATTAAGTTTTTCTCAGTTTTCTCTATCACTTCTTCTCCTTTTCTTCATGCTCTGACTGCTGGATCGTAGTAAATAAAAATAAATGACTTTATAGCCTAACCTAGCCTCTTGACTCTTTATTTATTTTACACCCAATTACAAGGACGTTTATCTCTCATATATCTTGTACTTAATAGTCAACATGACTAATTATGCTTATCCGTGAACTTATCAGGGATTTTATGGGTTAGTCAACATCGCGAAAGATAGGAAAGGTTACTCCTTTTTCATTTACAATTCTATCTTTACAATGTTGACCAACCCTTGATAAGTCCACGGATTAGCATAATTAGTTGTGGTGACTAATTAATTACAAGATGTGTATATGAGAGATAAGCGACATTATAATGGGGTGTAAAAAATATAGAGTCAAGACGCCAGGTTCGGCTATATAGTCATTTATTTTATTTACTACTATCAGTCAGAGCATTAAGAAAAGGAGAGGAACTGTTAGAGAAAACTGAGAAAAACTCAATAATAAGCTTATTAATAGTTAATTATTAATGGACGGCAGCGGGACTCAAATGTTTTGTGACCTATTAACAACCCGTTTCACTCTCAGAGTTGTATGCAAATTTTAAAAGTCGCCATGACAACCTGGCAACAACATGGTCTTTTCAGCACTGAGACATACTGTAGCAGGGCTAAAAATTGGCCATGGCCCTTCTGCCGGAGGAGGCATAATTTCTGTGTCATTGTGATTGATACATTATTATCAAAATGCAACGAGAATGCGTTTTATTGGCCATCGTTTCCTGTGCCTGTCATTCAAGTAGTCAGTTCAGATATTGAAACTTTGTTGCAAAGTTCCAACGCACGGCCGGTCGACTTCGTAATTTCCACAACAAAGTCACATTATGTGCCCAGCTGGGTTTGACTGCATTTACCTACCTCGTCCCAAAGTGACGGACGGATCTTTCAACCTTTCAGCTTGGTGAAAAACGCATTTATTGATTCGCCAAAGGCCTGTGGATTCGCTTATTTTTGCACAAGTGCTACATGGACATAGGAAAAAGTTCGACTCACCTAACCCTCTCGATTGTTGAATACAACCACGGTCCATGATGAAAGTTTTCGAATCAAAAACTGTAGCCGTGCTCGAATACAAATGTCTTCTCATTAAATTACGTCATTCTTGATATACAAGAGTTAGCATTCCGAACCTGTCACCTTTTTTTTCAAAGTTTTGAGAAGGGCGGTATTTCCATCTGAATGATTGAACGACGTGAAACGCAAAATTCCATCGCATATTATCCGGCAATATGTGCACTGTACAGTAGAAATCCTGTATACGCTGCAGCCAGTGCAGGTACGTATTTTACGGTATGAGCTTATACTCCACAAAATGGCCACAGACGGCGTTAATTTTCTGAAAGGATTTCCTCAACGTCCTCCTTGGTACCTTAGAGACTTACATGTGATGTCACGGAAAGTATTCTCTGCAGTAATTCCAGTTTCTGTTAACATGCACACATTTTATAGCTCAACGACATGATAGCGCGAGACAGTTCTACGGTACTATACACATTCTCGCGCTCCCAGGTTCAATTGCGCATGCTCATGCTGGCAGACTACGTCAAACTATGTCACCTGTGTTTTGCTTCCAGCGCGGCTGACTTGGCAACTTAGGTTGAGCAAACAAATAACGAACAGCCGAACGCACTCTCAGTGATGGCTACCATCGTATTGTGTGCCTACCACACTCCAAACAGTGGCGGCGCTCTCACTTCCGTTTAACTTCTGCTCCCGCTTTCACCACTGCCACCGGTGATTTGCATAATAAAGGCGCATGAATATTAGCAAAGCTATTCGTTTGTAATATGTCAGGCGAGGTCAATGATGTCATATCAAGACGTCATTGACCTAGATTTACGGGACAAACTATACCGCGGTAACACGAGTTTTGGACGCGCGCAACCGAAGTATAAACGTAAAAACCAAGACAGAAGTGCTACAAAGTGCTTGGAACTCACAAGGAGACCCCGGGAAGGAGACATTGTAGTATAACAATCCCCACAGGCTACGGGAGAGGCGACAGCGAGAGGATACCGCGTACGCATATAAATAAGACGTCGCCGTACTCTACATCTGATTTTAATCAAATTGCGGGAAAAGTATCATTTTCCTTCTCTTGACACCGATGATGAAGCGAAAACATAACTCTGTTAAAGGGACGGCACCGTATTCGTATGTCCGTTGAATACAATTCAATGTGGTCAAACATAGACCTTCGAGAAAAACTCGAGGGTCTGGGTCAAATAAAAGCATTTTAAAATCATGTGGTATATTAGCATTTAAATTTGACATCAGAGGACGTGGAACACTTTAGGCCGATGAAGGTGAAGACAGCAACTTTGAAATGGCAAGAAAATATGTATACATATGTATAAATATTTGTTTTTGAGAATATACAATAAGTAAAGTGAAAATGTCATTTTTAGAACGGGGATTTTCAAGGTAGAAATTAGGTCACCGCTCTAGTTTTAAAAATATAGTTAAGGTCCCTAATTTTGTCAATAACATAACACAATGCCGAGTAAGCCTATTTTCACATAACTTTTGAAACCTTTGCCTGGGGTGTATCTGAATATCTAGCATAATGAAATCTGATCTGTTTTGACTGGGCAATGTGCCAAGTTTCATGAAAATTACAATGGAAGAATATAGTTTTCTATCATCTGACGTAATCCTTTGGCAGCAGACGTAATTGTTGCTCTCTTTTCTGCATCATTTCATCTTATTGTCTTGTAACTTGAGACCACATTCAACAGGGATGGATGAAGTCTAGACAAAAAATGAGATCGTACACATGTCAACCACATCACATTCCGATGACGGCAACCATACGCCTAAAGTAATGTATCGTCACTGAAATTTGCTATTTCCTCTTGTGCAAGTCGTAGCATCTCTGCTACCATGTCATTTGCCTCAATTGACACGATGTCGTTCCCTCAAGGCTGTGCTACTTTTACGAGTAAGGACGATTGCAAAATGGTCAATGTAGGCTCAGAGTTAGAGGGAAGGGAAAAAGGGCATGCGACACATGACATATGTCTCGAGCAAAAAAAATTAGTAGCCCTCATTTTATGACTAATGAGATATTATCCTGAGCTAGTTTACATCACGAATTTCACAGTCGTCGTCAAATTTCCTTTTCCAAACTATGTTTTACATGGTCAACACTTGAAAATGGCTTGAAGTAAAACCATCCACAGAGAAACTGCAAATGACGACCGAATTCGAACGAAATACGATGCCGCCATCAAGAAGGCTCTAGTTACATAAGATTGTATGAATCCCCAACACTTTGACATTTTTCGACATTTTTTGTATGCTTATATGTTGCCACTATGTCAGCAAATCACCTGGCAATAAATTTAGCCCTCTGCACCCCTCGGCAAAATCCCTCCCAAATCAAATGCGACAATCTAGCAATAGATAAATTTAGTATTTGACTGAAAACAGAAATACCGAAATACCGAATACATATTATCAAAGGGAACCAGTATTCGCAACTGCGCCTGTGCGAGTTTCTTGTTTACAAACATGCATTTCGTGCACGATATCTAGATGCACCTCATCATCATAGCTGTAACATTAAAATTATACGATGTAGATTATGACAGATATGTTTTAACTTTCATCAATCACCTTCGTATCTTGGATACAGTGTTTACATTGGTCGAATGAGTCCCATGCGACCTTTAAGCGCAGCTCCGATGACAATATCCCTTCAAATAACATATCTGGATCAAATGATATGCGTATTCATCCAGTTAAAACAAGACAATTGAAATAATCATTTGGCCATATTGTGTACGGCGAAAAAAGAATTGTATGCCACAAGTCTTTGAAAGTGTGTCGTTCAGATGCACTGAAAAGAAATGAAAGTGATATTTAAGCAATAAACCTATGTCCATATGTCTAATGTCTTGTTTTGCTGCAAAATATCACGGATTATTTACCAGTAATTTAAATGAGTGTCAGAGGCAATGTGAGAGTATCATGTGATAGAGACTTTCATTTTTGCTATTTAGTAAAGTAATGATAGAAATTTAAATAAAATGAAATAAAGTTTAAATACAGCCATTCAAAATGTATTAAAAGACACAAAAGTTTTTTCCTCGTCAGTGAGTGCTGCTAGTTTTGAAAGTTTATATAAGAATTATTTTTTATGTTATCACCCGTAAAGTTCATTTCAATGCTGGCCATTACCTGGCAGCAGTTTTCAAGATGTGATCATGTTTCATTGTACTTGCTCACTTTCCAAAGTGTGTTATTAAGCGGTAAGTTGAAAAATGAAAGTGCCATAAGTGTTTTCTGCTTCGGTGCCACCCTTCACTCACGTTATTGTATCAGAGACATTCACCCGCGAAAAGTAGGTCCAACGATTTTCGCAAATATATGACAAAAACCAACATAAAGACATCTTTTATACTTTATTCTTTTACTTTGAAATTAAATATAGCCATACAGAGCTTGACATTGTTGAAATTTGCAATCAAGTGAACTTCGTAAAAATGGGGTAAATCACCACATTTTTGCCACCGGTGGCAGTGGTGAAAGCGGGAGCAGAAGTGAAACGGAAGTGAGAGCGCCGCCACTGTTTGGAGTGTGGTGCATACCGAGACGATCGCTCGCCGTGCGCGTGTTGTTCCTCGAATTCTGACCCATAAACATTTTAAAAATGCATTCAAATGTGATAGTGAAAGCTGTTCTCAATTAATAAGGTGGCATACACAGCATAGCTGGATGTTTATCGCTAGTTTACCTTTGACCTCGCGACATTTGCAGGAGAATTTCAGTTCAGTTCAGTTCGGAAAATGGAGAGATATCCTTCACCGGATAATAGATCCCTCTGGCAAACGCATAAAAATAGATGACGGTCAACAGCTTAACAGGTACACATGTAGGAGTCGTAGGAGTTTTTGAAGGCATTAACACTGTCAGAGTTAATGACCCACAAGAAGTTTCTTAGCACGGACAACTTGATAACATAAAGCATGGCGGTCTGTAAGTATTTTCATTAATGTGTTGTGTAATTTACGAGGTTCAGATTTTTAAGTAAATCAATTTTAACAAGATTGAAACCGATTTAACCGTGTCCACAGTGATTTAATCTGTACATTTCATGGCGTGATTTGTCATGGGTTATTTTTTATGCGTGTGGTTTTTTTATATTTCGGAGTGTCTATTGACAGGCGCCTGTCAATAGCCACAGCCTTTTTATTTACGTCCATATGTGCGTTGCAGTTGAGCATAGTTTTTCGGACCATCATGCATGTCTCCCTGGTAACGGCTTTGTTTACACACTGGCATATTTTCTGGCGCCTTTTTCAATCGTCTGTTGGCCTAGACTGTGAAAATGTTATTCGAATTTCATGCTCGTGTGCTAAAAAATCCAGTGTCGTATTTGTGCACGGAAAATAAATGTCACAAGTTATCCATGCTCCAATTCTATCGTGGAGTTAAAGAATTGTTTCAGAGTACAGTTTTAGTGAAGACATTCTGATGTTCACCAGTCCAATTTTCTGTTGTCTCTGTAAGAGAGTCATTGCTTCATGGCAGCAGGCAGAAAGCAATAACAAAACCTATCGGCCAGGGACACACGTAGTGAAATGATCCAGACACTCTAGAGTATGGAGATGTGCGGTGTTTGATGCATTGTGTAAGGCAGGAAAGAAAAAGAAAGACAGTAAAAACAGGGGCAGACCAAGTCAATACAAAGGCAGTGACATCTCTGGTATCACTGGCAAGGAGACAGGAAAGACGGGGAAACTACAGAGTTAAACTCATTGCAGTACAAATCTAACAGCAGCTGTAAAACAGAGGGCAGGAAAAAAGATGAGAAGATTCATTCCCTTGCAGAGACAGATGTTCAATGATCTCATTGAAGAAATGGAGTGTCCCATTTGCAAAGACATAATAGATGGACCAATACAACTTTTGTGTGATTGACCACATGTGTTTTGTGCTGAATGTTTGTGTCAGTGGTTGCAAGTTTCTTCATCCTGTCCTGTGTGCCGTCTCTCTATTATGTGTGAATCTATTGTAAGTCCCCCATTGCCTTTGCAAACATGCTATCAAATGCCACAGTCACATGTGATTATGGGAATGTCGGTTGTAAGTCAGTGCAGTGCAGTGCCACTGCAAGATCTGCAACACAACACGGAACGGTGTGTTTACCAGTCCATTGCTAGAGACCACTGCCTCTCGTCAGTGAGCCCATTTCCCATCAGAAGCCACCATACTCCAGTCCCCATTCCTGACCCAATCAATACTGACACATCAAATGATGAAACATCAAGGGATAGGCAGAACAATATATGTGCAGTGAAGGCCGCAGAAATTGTGTTGCAGAATGTATCAGCGGTGCATATGCTGCTACAGTATGAAGAAATGGCAACAACACTTGTCAAGAAAAAAATAGAAGCAAACAGAAGTGATGATAGTTTGATAAAGGTTAAAACCAAGGGCCAGGTGAGTTTTTTACCAGCATTACTCTTGCTGATCTATACCCACATATCAATATACAGTTAGATTTTAGAGTAAATTCTTCTGATAAAGCTATCATGGAATATGATAATTTGTAAATTTGTATTTGTAATAACATTTATTTGGTTTTGTAGTACATGTGTGACCTGGTAGTGGTTCAACAAATTAATTTCATCAAGTAATGAGCTAGTCCAATTTCATGAATTTATCACCCACATATACTTTTGAAAGATAAATTTGGTTTTGCAATTTTTGGTGTGATTTTTTTCAGCCATTGTGTTTAACATATACACCAAAGCCACGAAAACAACCTCAGAAGCTAGCACTAGGACAAGACGTCAGAGGGTGTTGCAGTTAGTTAGAGGAGAGACATTGTCACTGGTGGTGATGTGATGCTGCAGCTGAGTGAGAGGAGGTGAGACACCAACAAAAGGACAAGAAGGATCTTGGGACTCACTCCTGACATACCTTCAGGTGCTGGCCTTCATTTAGAAGTTTCCATGGGAACAACATGGGCTGCCAAGAGGAAATTACGGCGTTACTTCAAGGCATGGCATGTGAATATTGGAAGTGAGGTATATAATGCAGGTCATTTTCCCCCACACTCATCAAGGTCACTGTCCTTCTTGACCTCACAACCATGAATTTAATAAGTCATGTTTGGAATTTTCTGGAAATTTAATTAGTTGTGTAAGAGAGAGAATTTTAGAACAGTAATTAGCATGTCAATAAAAGTTCTAGATTGTTCTTATGTGCTGTTATATAAGCACATGAGTATTAATATTTGGACAGCAGGCTTGCAGTCAGACTTTTGGGATTGTGTGCAAACTCTATTATTATCATGTAGAGAAAGACTGTAGATAAGTAATCTTGTTATCACATATTACTGAATATTTGTGTTACTGTTATTTTTGCATCTTGTTCATATTTGTCTTCAGGTCCAGCAAACTTACCTGGCATGATACAATACCTACCAGTGAAATTTGGATAAAGTTCGGTGGGGACAAGGGTCAGGGAACCATGAGAATGGTTTACCAAGTTGCTAACATCAGTAATCCAAATGTAGCAGATAATACAGTGATTTGGAACTTACATTTGCAGCACCTGATTCCTATTACAATTTAGAAATAGCTTTAGCTGTTAACAGAGGTCAGGTAGACAAACTGTATGGCACAAAGTGGAAGTAAGTCTAAACATGCATACTGTGTTTTACTAAACAATGAACAGATTGTACCATATATCTATTTTGGTACAATATTTGGAACTTAAGATACATACATATTGGTTATCCAAGTTTAATACATGCATTATACTGCTGATCCAAAAATCTGAAAAACAATGTGCAAATCTGACCAAACTTATGCAGCATAAATATGATACCTACATTAAATAGTACAAAAGGCAAAGTTGTTTTCTTGCATATACAAAATGCATTGATGTGTAGAAACATGGGCATTAATTTAGAATGGTGTGGACAATTGTCTTACATTCCACTTTGATTTATTTTAGGGACAAGACACTATTAGCACAGATGATGGGAGATTATGAGTATCTGGCCAAGAGTTATGGATTGTCTGGACCAAATGGTATGAAATGTATACTTGCATGCTATGATTTATACATAAGAAAAGTTGAGGCACTGACAGGACAGGCAGTTTATTGTGTACACTTCAGTTTTACCTATGATTTACATGTGTACGTCCTTGACCTATCAGTTTGCAATATGTGCGACTTTCAATAATCAGCATGCATTGTGTATGATATGCTGTAAACACAATTATGATAATTTGTTGTAGTTTTTCGTTGATTTAAGACATTCACAGCTAAGACTCGTTAGTCAGATAAATTTAAAGGAAGGGGTACACAGTGGGTCAGATCTTGATAAATATTTGCAAGCTATTGACAAATGATTGTTTTCCTCTGTAGAAATTCTTGTGTTTATTTCTCAATTTAATTCTTACACATGGTATTAATATGTATACTGGCAATGCAAAATGTAGTAACCATGAATTTCTTTGAAATAAATATTTAAATTGATAAGTTTGCATATTACAGGTACATCCTCTCCAAGAGTTCACACATGCACATCAAATTGACTTCATGAACACCAGTCATGTCTATACCTACTAAGGTTTTTAAATTATGTCAGTTTTTGTTCCTTGTCTTCCTCACATTGAAATATTTTAGGGAAATATTTTTTGCGTATGCTGTGTCATCAGCAAGGAACAAGCACAGTTGCCGAAGGAGGAACAACCATTGTCATCAATGAAGAAGAGAACCCTTGATGATATCAGAAAATGTCACAGTGAATTTCTTTCAACTGGTGGAAACCTAAAGCATGCCATGCAGCAGTACAATAGTGTCAGAAAGCCACTTTTCAATGTACCACTGCACAGAGTATGTACTAATCAATTCAATCCACTATGTTGTTTGCTTCCTTTGACCAACTAAACATATAGCTCTGTTCTGTTTCAATCAGTTCACTTTACCTTTCTCTGAACAGTTCAACAGACCACACTGTGACCTATCTACATGTATGCATGCTACTATGTCCATAACGGTGTGCACAAATAGAAGTTTATTAGTGAAGCTATATGCTAAAACAAGTTGACAATGAAGCCATCACATATGTCAGCATTTGTGATCAATCTAGTTGTTGTATATTTGTATGTAGTGTTTTCTTCATAAATAGGTAGGTATGAACGTTACAAGATATTGTCATTCATGAAAAGTAAAAGATACATGTGCTCACCCTTATATTTTATCACAGGTTGCAGTCCCAGGGTTGCACATCAGTATTGGCTTGTTTTAAAAGTTTTTCACCATGATGGAAGCTAGCTGTGCAGTACTGGATATCTAGATCATCACGACTCTGGAGAGAGATGATGACATTGATGAACCTGTGCTGAAGCCTGCTGGATTTGACACATATGTAGCCATGTTGAAACAAGTCGAGACATCACAGTGTGAAGCGAAAGAACTCCAAGAAGAAGATAAGACCTTGGCTGATAGTATTGAAAAGGCTCTCCTTGCTGATGATGACTGTGACGATGATGATGATGATGATGACGACAACAGTGAAGATGATGGCAGACCGCCACTAATGACCTTGGGCAAAGTTAAAAAGCCAAGGAGAAAGTGCAGGAACTCAGTGAAGAAGCTGACAGGAAGGTTAGTATTTATGAATAGAAGACCATACTACATTAACAAAATAAAAATACATGATTTTGTGATAATTTTGAAATCTTGTGAGACACAATTAATTTCAGTGGCAGTGAGTTGCTAACCAAGTCAAACTTTTTATCAAACTGGCATAGTTGCCATGTTAAATAAACATGTAATGTTTGTTTAGCATGGTGTTAAATTTCTTGTATCATGTAAGAACACCCACAGATAACCTGTCTAGCTACCTGAGATCTCAGAGGGTCTCCTTCATCTTTGAAAATGGCATATTGATACCAGAAGTAAGATCATTTTTGTGATGATAAGCAATAACATTGTAAATCTCAAGTGCACAGTCATGTCTATGCTGCATTTTCAGAATTTTGGCTTGTGCACATTTGTAGTGCAGTCATTTCCAGACAACACAGTGTTTATCTTTGTTTTCTTAGATATCTGAAGCTACAGACGTAAAAGCGAAACTGCCAAAACAATGTGGTTTTGTAGTCTGCGGTATTGACCAAGCTCTGCAGTCATTTGGTGTTGGACGTCATTCTTACCACGGGCAGGCATTCATCGGAAATCATGTGAACAAGTGCTGTAAAGTATGTGTTTTACAACTGTACACTGTTTTGTTGCTAGAGTCATTAAAAGGTTCAGTATTCTGCTTGTCATGATTTTCAAGCTTTCAGTGTCAGATTTATTGTGTGTTATATATATACTACAGAAGATGTATTTCCTCTACATTTTTTTGACCTACTTTCAGTGAAACAACTCTGTTTGCTTCTTTGAAAGAACGTTATCATGTCTTTTTTTTTATTTTTTTGTGTTTCAGGAAGAAAACATTCAAACGTTGTGCAAGAGCGTCATCAGGACCACAGCAAGAATATGCCCATAGCTGAATGAACAGGCTGCACACATTTGTGGTCTGTATAAGCCAATATTTTCAAAATTTGCAGCCTGCCATAATCTTTAGAGTACAAGCAATAGAATGTCAGATTAATATATTAGCATTCTCAGTTCAAACATATCACATTTAATGGCATATTACAGAGAAAACTTTCCTTATGAAAGTATACCCCCCAAAATGCATATGTTAGAAGATCATGTCATCCCTCAGATTGAAAACACAGGGTTTAGCTTTGGTTTCCTCACAGAACGGTGTAGAGAGTATCCATCATGAGATTAGGAAGGGAATGGACCGGTATAGTAAAGTACCTTGCCATAATGGTTTAAAGAAATTAGAACTTATGGTAAGGGAGCATAATGTGATGACCAATCCCAGTCATGTGAAAGTGCCAACAACACAAAGGGGTTCATACAGAACCAAATAAGCAACGTGAAATAATGATGGCCATAGTGATAAAAGTAAAGATAAATCATGATAAAATAAACATGTAAAGAACAAATTAATTAAGTCAATAACCAATATGTAAATAAAAACAATGAAACCTGGTTCATTCTATGAATCATATATTTACTAATTTGATGCTTGTATTTTTAGTCCCCAAGATACCGTCCGGGGGGACTTACAGGTTTGGTCATGTCCGAGCGTGTGTCAGTGTGTGCGTTTGTCCGTCCATGCATCCGTCTGTTCACGCAGATATCTCAGAGATACATGGAGCGATTTCATTCAAACTTGGTACAAGGATTACTTGATATGTCATACATATGCATGTCGCTTTGTTTTGTGATATGATCCAATGTGGCCGCCATGCGGCCATTTTATTACATTTTTTTTATGTACAGAGCCATAACTCCGACATGTTTCAACCGATTTTATTGAAAGTTAGTAAAAGGACTTTGACCTTCATCATACATATGCACATCAATTTTTTTCACAACATTATCCAATATGGCTGCCATGCGGCAATCGTATTACAATTTTGTCATGTACGGAGCCATAACTCAGACATATCTCAACCGATTTTATTCAAAGTTGGTACAACGACATTGACCTATGTCATACATATGCATGTCAATTTGTTTCATGATATGATCCAATATGGCCGCATGGCAGCCATTTTGTTACAATTTTTTCATGTCCTTAGCCATAACTCAGGCCCGTCAAAATGGATTTTATTCAAACTTTGTACAAGGACTTTGACCTATGTCATACATATGAACACGATATGGCTATTATGCCACCATTTTGTTACAATTTTTTCATTTACGGAGCAATTACTCAATCATATCTCAACCGATTTTATTCAAAGTTGTTACAAGGACATTGTCTCATGTTATACATATGTATGTCGATTTGTTTCACGATATGATCCAATATGACCACATGGCGGCCATTTTGTTATGTTTTTTTTTTTTTTTCATGTCGACAGCCATAACTCTGGCAAGTCTCAACCGATTTTATTCAAAGTTGGTACATGGATATTGACTTATGTCATACATATGCATATAGATTTTTTAGACAGTAAGATTAAATATGGCTGCATGGCGGCCATTCTGTTACGATCTTTTCATGTACAGAGCCATAACTCAGACATCTTTCCACCAGTATCATTTAAAGTTAGTATAAGGATATTGACCTACAGTGTATGTCATACATATGCACATTGATTTGTTGAACGGCATGTAGCAGTATCATGTCAATTACCTAAGTTTCATAATTAGACTGATATGTCCAGAAATACTGCATCAGATTTCATGAAACTTGGTACAGATGTTAAGCTTACATTGCTTTAGCAATGAAAAAGGCATTTATCAGTGTCATTTTAATTAATTTGTAATTGCTTATTTAATGAACTTTCCTAATTAGAGTTATATATCCACAAATACTGCGTCAAAATT
>LD343081.1:0-21396 GCA_001465055.1 Ptychodera flava
TAATCAAATTATCTGAGTTATAGTTGACTTATAAGTATAAAGTTTGCGCACTCAGTTTGAATGACTACAGCTGGAGTTGCTGAAACATTGGTCTGATTTAGGAAGGAAACTGATGTATGCAGATTTGTCCTGCAAAAGCTATGGGTTTTCCACATTAAAAATATGTTGCAAGGTCAATTTGGAAATATCCTACTGTCTGCATTTTGTAAACAGATCTGGACATTGCCATAGCCACTTGAATCGTAGGTAGGGTCGGCATTGGCATCAAAGTTTACATAACATAACTATTGGCTAATTTAATGTTAACCATTTCAGTATTTACAAATTCTGTCAAATTCAAAAAAGATTAAAAAAACAACAACAAAATCTAAAATCTGTTTTTATCTATTTCAATACAGAATAATCATTGTGTGTGGCACAAATAGCTTTCAAATATGTCATTGAGACAGTTGTTAAGTCTGATAAAATATTCACAGTAAAAATAACTGACTTTGATTGATTTGAAATTCTGCATGAACAGTTTGCCTTTTCCATAATTAGTCTAGTAAATAAAGTTAACATTGTCTTCTTAAATGCAAAAACAGTGAGTTTGTTTAGTAGGAGATTGAATAATTTGTCACATGACTTTGTTAACATCAGAAATTGAACTCTTTAAAGAGGCACTCCCTCTTGGTAACATTTTTAAAACACAATTTTTTAATGCCAACGGTCGATATTTGACGTGGTGACTGCGCGCGGATCGCGAGATATCGATAAAAATATGTCATTTCCCGAGCGTATTTTTCACATCCCGAAGTTTTACGATCGTTTCTGATTTTGCCCCGAAATCCCCCGAAGGTTTATTGTTTTGCTGATTGACGATATTCTAAGGAGTCTACAATAAGTTCGAATGACGCAATTAATTTACTTCCCACTGCAAAGACTTTATATATGTAGCATTATGCCATTACCTCAGGTAAGTTTTGTAAAACTTCTCTTTAGGTTTTGTTTTTATTATTCTGAATCAGTTGTACTGTATTTTTAACCAATACCACATAAACATCAGTTTTTAGGTGTCAAATATCAGCCGCCTCTGATGATCACAATTTGTCGTCTGCCACACAGTACGCCGCACGCGTGGTGTGCGTCTATGCATACCACTCGGCGGCCGCTATGTATCAACTGCACGTAACTGCGCTAGTCACCCATGCAAATTCTGGTGGAATCAAACTTTGTTTTCCATTTTTTCTCAGAGTCCGTAAGACTCGGCTTTCCCCCAGGGGACATGACCGATCATCGACGTGAGTGGTACTGTGGCATACAGCAGCGTAAGCGTAGACTCATACTCCATAGCTTAGTTGACAATGGCCCCAGTGCCGAACGTTCGATGTTCGGAAGCTGAATTTAGGTGTGCCACCGGAATTCAAAGTTTTACCTTTTTGAGGACATGTTTTTATCGATATCTTGTGATCCGCACGCAGTCGCCACGTCAAATATTGACCGTTGGCATTAAAAAAATGTGCTTTAAAAATGTTACCAAGTGGGAGTGCCACTTTAAGTTATTGTGGAAGTGGATTTTTGGTTATAAACAAATATGTTTAAGCATGGCAAAAAAGTATGTCAAAACGTATGTAAGAGTTGTTACACTTAGATTTGTAAATGAATGTTGAGGGTTAAACATAAATTGTTGGGTGAACTGTATCACATACATCTAAACTCATCATTGTAAAACACTCAAATTTAGAGACGGCAATCTTTACGGAGTGTTTTCTTGGAATTTTATATCAAGCCTTCTTTGGAAAACAACACTGCTTATCACCTCCTAATATTTATAATTGTCATTCCCATACAAACAGACTGGCAGACAAATGAGTCCCTTTATTGTACTTAAAAGTGGAGCCAAAACATATTTTTTCACTGTTTTCAAATATGAAAATAGTAGGCAGAACTATGAGCAGTGTTTTCTAAGAGTTCCATAAAATGCCAAATAGTATTCACAAAAATGTAACATTGCCAGTTTTTTTATTGACATACTTTTGTTTGTTTCTGATGATATTATCTAGAAAGCAAAGTCCTAACACTCATAATGAATAGTGTTGATGGAAAGGTCAGCCTAAACATGGCTAAACTTCATTTTCTCATCATTCAAATGCTCAGCACAGATTATCATCAACCTATATGTATAAACTGGCTTTGCTAATTAAAAATTATGATAAAAATAGCAGTGGAATGGTTCAATCTGACAATGGTTTGTTTAAATGTTCAACGTTTTCTACCCGCAAAGTGCATAGCAATCCAAACTAAAGTAATGACCATATATGAAAGCTTGAGACTCCTTGACTCTCTTTGTGTGTACTATGTCATTGAGACAAAATATCTTTGAATATACCAGTTCAACAAAATACACTTTTTGCCATCTTGATCCATTTTAATGTATTTTTGCTACCTCTGTTGAAATCGATAGTCAAGAAAATATTTAAATGCTGTTTTTATTCTGGCCAAAGGGAAATGATTTCCTTTGTACCTTTGTTTTGTTTAACCATAAAAAAAACTTGTTTTTAACAGCATATCATTCATTGCACAGGGAAATTGTGACTAATCAACTAAGATTACATTTTATAAAGAGTCAAAAAAAGACCCTCACATACCGGTAGTCATGCAACATAATTTCTTGTGAGAATTTTTTGTCCTTTTGACCTACCAATAATAGCAGTGATATTTTCAAAGGATACAGATTATTTATATCTTGAATGGCTTCTGAATTTATTTAGATAATGTTCATTATATATTTGTACACATACCTATATATTTCATATTTCACTCTCCAGGATGGTTATACTCCACTGCACCTGGCTGCCCAAGAAGGCCATAAAGATGTTGCAGAGATTCTCATTGCTGCAAAGGCAAACATTGAAGCTCTCACAAAGGTAAGTGTAACTATTTCCTTAAGCAGGAGTGATATAGTCGATTGTTTGCCAATTTATATATGTACCAACCTTCATGTGCATTAAGAGGTTATAAACGGCAAGTGAGGGTATTTGGTTGAAAATATAAAACCTCTGGCATGAATAGTAGCATATTTAGCGGGAAACAATCGCCGAGCGAAGGGAAGTGATTTTTTCATCCAAATATTGTAATTATCATCCCAGAGGTCTAATATCTGCAATCAAATACCCAAGCTCACTGTGTATGACCTCATTATAATATACAAAATTAAGTACAAATAGACAATGTCATTAGTTGGGACCGAAATTGGAACAATGACTCAGGAGCGCCGAGCCTCTCACAAATTCTGAACAAAAGGTATCAGAACACGAGCGTGCAGAGTTGATTGCATACAACACGGGAACATATCAATATCACGATGACATATCGAACTTGAGGAATTTTACTTGAGAAAAAACGGTGAATAGAACTTTAAAAATGATGTTGTTGTTACATCGCCGTCGCTGCTTATACAAACGTTTCATTTGTGGGTTCATCGAGCTGCACCAGCATATAATATAAAAATCAAAATCAATCTCAAGCCGTAGACTTTTTTGACATAACTGCACGTTGAGCTCTCAAACTTGAGTTCGAAATTTGCAAGAGCTCAAACATGTTATGCGGCACGCAGGTCTTCTTAGCTTTTCAGAAAAACATAAATTATACACCAGGACTTCAGATTACCACCTGTGCCTAATTATTATAATGGAAAATGTGGAGGGTGTTTGCATGATTCAAGCCTGGCTCTGAACCAGGGTTAGTTATGTGACCATGTCTGAATAGTCCCCCAAATGCTCTAATCAAAACATCTGGCCAAAGTTGACATGATACTGTAAATTTTGAGTTTGAATCCCATCAAAAATAATACTTAATTCAAACTTCAATGAAGTCATGTACTCAAGTACTATACCCGTACAATGGGAAAATGTTAATTGCACATTGTACATTTGTATCAGATGCTATTATTTCATTATATAACTTTTGCACTGTGTGGTTATTAGTCCCCACGGACACGTCCGGGGGGACTTATAGGTTTGGTCATGTCCGTGCGTGTGTCCGTGCATGCGTGCGTGCGTGCGTACGTGCGTGCATCCGTTCACGCAGATATCTCAGAGATGCAAGAACTGATTTCATTCAAACTTGGTACAAGGATTACTTCATATGTCATACAGATGCATGTCGTTTTGTTTTGGGATACGATCCAATATGACTGCCAGGCGGCCATTTTATTACGATATTTTCATGTACAGAGCCATAACTCAGACATGTTTCAACCGATTTTATTCAATGTTGGTACAAGGACATTGACCAATTTCATAGATATGCACGTCAATTTGGTTTGTGAAACGATCCAATATGGCCGCCAGGCGGCCCTTTATTACGATTTTTTTCATATACAGAGCCATAACTCGGTCATGTTTCAACCGATTTTATTCAATGTTGGTACAAGGACATTGACCAATGTCATAGATATGCACGTCAATTTGTTTTGTGATACGATCCAATATGGCCGCCAGGCGGCCATTTTATTTCGATTTTTTCATATACAGAGCAGCCATGACTCAGACATGTTTCAACCGATTTTATTCAAAGTTGTTACAAGGACATTGACCAATGTCATAGGTATGCACGTCAATTTGTTATGTCGTACGATCCAATATGGCTGCTGTGTGGCCATTTTATTACGATTTTTTCATATACAGAGGCATAACTCAGGCATATCTCAACCAATTTTATTCAAAGTTGTTACAAGGACATTGACCTATGTCATACATATGTACGTCAATTTATGTGATACGATCCAATATGGCCGCTAGGCAGCCATTTTATTACGATGTATAGAGCCATATTAAACTCAGACATGTTTCAACCGATTTTATTCAAAGTTGGTACAAGGAGATTGACTAATGTCATAGATATGCATGTCAGTTTGTTATGTGATATGATCCAATATGGCTGCCTTGTGGCCATTGTTTTTCCAATTTTTTCATGTCAGGAACCATAACTCAGACATGTATCAAGCAAATTTATTCAAAGTTGGTGCAAGGACATTTACTTATTTATACATATGTATGTCGATTGGTTTCACGAGATGGTCCAATATGGCCACATGGTAGCAATTTTGTTATGGTTGTTTCATGTCGAGAGCCATAACTCTGGCAAGTCTCAACTGATCTTATTAAAAGTTGGTTCATGTACATTGACTTACGTCATACATATACATGTTTATTTTTTAAACAGTAAGATCAAATATCGCTGCATGGCGGTGATTTTGTTACAATTTTCAAATGTACAGAGCCATAATCAGACATATTTCCATCAGTATCATTCAAAGTTGGTACAAGGACATTGACCTATTTCATACATATGCTCGGCAATTTGTTTCACGTCATGTAGCAGTAACATGTCAATTATTGAAGATTCGTAAGTAGGCTGATATGTCAAGAAATACGTACTGCATCAAATTCATGAAACTTTATACAGATGTTAACTGATGATAGGCTCACATTGCTTTAACATTGAAACAGACATTTATCAGTGTCATTTTTATTAATTTGTAATTGCATAAGTAATGAACTTTCCTAGTAGCCACAAATTAATACAACATCAAATGTGATGAAACTTGATACAGATGTTGATCTCATAGTGTTGTAAATACTGCATCAAACTTTATGAAATATTGTACCAGTGATAATCTGTTAAGTGTTAGAATTGTATGCAAAAATGTTTTGCAACATCCTGTTGATTAATTCCTAGTTGACTCATTTTATGAACTTTAGGATGGTGGCCTACATTGGTTTTATGTTTTCATCACCATGGAACTCATTCTTGGCCATTGAGCGCCATCTGTATGAAAGTATTTTTATCACAGACCTAATTAATGAAGAGGACTCTATCCTCTCTGAGTGACATGTAATCAAAGTACCCATTAACAAGTGGGGACTATGTCACCAACGATGACTTGTTTTGAGAAAATTTAATCACTTATCATGAATACTTTAAGTTTCATGCAATTAGAGTAAAATAATAGCTGGATGGTTAATGATGACCAGTGTTCGTGGTCGAAATTCTGGCAATGTGTTTCACGTACGCGAAGGTTTAGCAAAAATGTGTATCGTCGTCATCTGAATGCGTATCGGCCACTTCCTCATTCAACCGTGAGCAAAAATGTTGTAATTAATTTTTTTGACACTTGTAATAAATGTTTACGATAACGACGATATTTTTAATAGTAACATGATATTTTGATGTACCCGTATTCATACTGATACAGAGAAACATATTTGAATTGAATGAAAAATAAAAATACGAAACTGATCAAAATCACACATACACTGGCAGTGTGCAACGTTGTATTCTGAGTCACTGCAACCATAGAGGTAACATCTCTCGCTCCTTGCTGTAGCTAACACTGTTACAGTGGTAAACATTCATACCGGTAATCATAAAAAATGTGCCTCTAGAATTTAATGGGATTTCTGTTAGCACGCGACGCAAAAATTTCCCGTGCTCGGTCAAAACGAAAGTCTGAAACCGATGGTCCTTCCATTGTAAGGAGCATCAGGTCATCGGCATGATCGTCGCCTAGTCGATTACGTCTTGCTGTGAGTACGCGGTTTTCAATTTTGTTTTAATCGATAGAAATGTTCTTGGATAGAAAATAATCACAATGCAACAGCATATCATTCATTGCACAAGGGGATTTTACCTACTCAAATAACATTACGTTTTATAAAAAAAATCAAAAATAAAGACGTTCTATAAAATCGTGCTTCATAATTTCATTTGTGAGAATTTTTGGCCTTCAGATCTACCAATAATACCAATGACATATATTGTTGATTGCTTATGAATTTATTAGTACCCATGGACAACGTCCGTTGGGACATATAGGTTTGGTCATGTCCGTGCGTGCGTGCGTGCATGCGTGCGTCCGTGCGTCCATGCGAAGGTCTGTCCGTTCACGCAGACATCTCAGAGATGCCTGGAGTGATTTCATTCAAACCTGGTACGAGGATTACTTCATATATCATACATATGCATGTTGATTTGTTTTGTGATATACGATCCAATATTGGCTTCATGCGGCCATTTTGTTACGATTTTTTGATGTATTGAGCCATAACTAAGGCACATCGAAACCAATTTTATTCAAAGTTGGTACAAGGACAATGACCTATATCATACATATGCACGTCAATTTGTTTCACGATGTGATCCAATATATGGTCGCATGGCGGCCATTTTGTTACAATTTTTTTATGTATGGAGCCATAAATCTGGCACGTTTCAACCGATTTTATTTGAAGTTGGTACAAGGACATTGACCTATGTCATGCATATCCACATTAATTTGTTTTGTGATACAATCCAATATGGTCGCATGGCAGCCATTTTGTTATGATTTTTCATGTACGGAGCCATAACTCAGGCACATCTCAACCGATTTTATTTAAAGTTGGTACAAATATGCATGTTAATCTGTTTCACAATCTGATGCATTATGGCTGCCTTGTGGACATTTTGGTATGAATTTGCCATGTCCTGAGCCATTATTTGGATATGTATCAACTGTATCAACATGGTACAAGGACATTGACCTATCATGTCATAAATATGCATGCCTATTGGTTTCATAGTCCAATGCAATATAATGGCTGCCTGGTGGCCATTTTATTACGATTTTTTCATGTACAGAGTTATAACTCAGACATATTTCCACCAGTATCATTCAAAGTTGGCAGGACATTGACCTGTCATACATATGCACATCAATTTGTTTAACAGCATGTGGCAGTATCATGTCAATTATCTGATATGTCAAGAAATACTGCATCAAATTTCATAAAACTTGGTACAGATGTTAAGCTCACATTGCTTTAACAGTGAAGAAGACATTTATCAGTGTCAAGTTAATTAATTTATAATTGCATATGTAATGAACTTTCCTAATTAGTGTGATATATAAACAAATACTACATTAAATTTGATGAAACTCAGTACAGATTTTGATCCTATAGTGGTATCATTTATATATATAAATTAATTGCTAGTTTGCATTTACACAATGGATTTTTTTTAGGGTGAATGTCCAAAGTCCTGCATAAAACTTTATGAAATATGGTACCGGTGATAATCTGTCAGTGGTAGGGTAGGATGCAAAAATGTTTGGAAGCATCCTGTCGATTAAGTACTAATTGATTCATTTAAATGACCTTTTGTAATTAGTATGGTGGCTTACATTACTTTTATGTTTTCACCACCATGGAACTCATTTTTGGCCATTAAGCCCCATCTGTATCGCAGTATTTTTAATCACAGACCTACCAGTAATTAATGAAGAGGACTCTTTCCTCTCAGAGGACTTGTAATTAAAGTACCCACTAAGAAGTGGGGACTGTGTCATTGTCAATGACTTGTTACCATATCAATTGATTCAAATACCTGTACTTCATTGTTTTCATATTTCACTCTTTAGGATGGTTATACTCCACTACACTGGGCTGCCCAAGAAGGCCATCTAGATGTTGCAGAGATTCTTATTGGTACTAAGGCAAACAGAGAAATTCTCACAAAGGTAAGTGTAAATATCTCCTCAAGCAGAAAGAAATAAGTGTGGCACTTCCACTGTTTGCCAATTTGTATACATGCCAACCTGTAGGATGTATTTGTTTTAAATACGTGGCAAACAATTGAGATAACCTTACCCTGGGTCTCAAATAGAGTATGATTTACAATATCCGAATAATTAAATTTGAAGTAACACATGAACTAGTTCGAGTAAGCGCTGACCGCACTGGATTGTTTTGGTGTGTCTGATCGTGAGGATAGCAGACGTTCCGAGTATGGCAATGTCGTCTCTACGTAGGTATTTGTTGGAGTCCGGCAAAGTTTGTGTTTGGAGGAGCAACGTCGATTTCCTGGCAAATGTGAAGAATGCGAAGAGGCAGGCGCACCAAAATGTAGCATTGAATGGTATGGAAAGGTCGAGCTTGGTGTAGATTGCCTGAAGTATGCACGGTGTGATGGGCAGCTTTTGCGCGGGTGGTTTCCCGTGGGTCCGGGTGATGCCTCGTCGAAGAACAGTTAGTAGCCAGTTGTTTTCCAGGGGGTTGGGGTTGCCCGCCTCGGCGTGGAGGAGTCGAATGATATTTAGGTAGCCTGGGATGCTCAATGGTTTGAGTGTTCTAGCGAGAAAAACTGCGTACCGGCAGACTGTAAGCTGAGTGCATGGCACTGGGCGGAGACCGAAGTAGAGGCAGAACCGGAAGTAGGCGATGCGTTGGGAATTGTATGTGCGTTTCGTTGACTCTGCATACGCTGCTTGTTTGTATTTTGAGATTTCGCCTTCCAGTTCCAGGAGTTGGTGCTGGTGTAGAGGCCCTGTAGTAACAAAGAGTAGGAATCGTCGGTCATATGATAATGCCAGTTGCGTAATGGGTGAAGTGCATGAGTGTGGAGAATGTCCACGGCCTTGAAGTAATGTTTAATTTTGTGTAAGCGCGATAGTGAGTCCGCAAGATTATCTCTCGTGTTGAAGCCAATACTGATTAACTATTAAGTGGCCTCGTCCGGTGACCGTCCCACTCACAGCCTCAAACCCGGCCCATTTAAACTACAATAAAACAAGTATTATTGTTCACTTAAATGATGCCTATACTGACAACATACAGACAGACACAAGTGTTGGGGGTCAAGGTCAACAACTTTATTCCGATGTTGACAAGCTATGAGCCGATTTCCGCCAAAAGCCCCCAACACTAGTAGTGGGCGCTAGCCCTCCGGCGCACTGGAAATAGCGTCATTGTCGCTAAAAGAGTCCATGCATGTTACTTAGATTGTAAAGTTCTTAGTACAAAGGTCCGGGAGCAATAAGGAGTGTGTGGAAACAGACATATGGTAGTGCCATTCCTGTAAAGGGTGTGCCTCGCGACTTTGCAGGGTGTCTAAAGCTCTGAAGTAGTGTTTAATTTCGTGCAGGCGCGATAAGGAGTCTGCGTCGTTATCATTAGTTCTGACGTATCTGGCGGTAATCTGAAAGTTGGAGATTGCCGACAGCCAGAAGAGTTCGCGTAGCCACTCCATGGCTCTTGCATTACGTGACGTGCCAGAGTTTATTATATACATGGTGGTGGTATTGTCCGTGTATACCACTATGTGGCGTTTGTCCCAGAAATGATGCCACCGCCTGCACGCAAGCAGGACGGTGAAAAGTTCCTTGAGGTTGATATGCGCATCCGCAGTAGTTGGGTGGTCAGCTGACCATCGCGTGAAGAACCAGTCGTTCGCGTAAATGCCCGCTCCCGCTGCTGAGCATGCGTCAGTGGTGAAATTCTGCTGGGGCAACGGAGTTTCCTCTATGAAGAATGCCGTACCATTAAAAGATTTGCTGAGATTCGCCCACCAGCTGATGTCCGCTCTCACTTGCCTGTTAAGGCGTAGGTGATGAGACTGTTGTGATACCGAATTTGTCACATTGATGAGTCGCCGCAAAAATGTGCGCCCGCCGCGAATAACTCTTTCCGCCCAGTTGAGTTTGCCGATTAGTTGCTGAAACTCGCGTTTCGTCGCTCGCCTCTTTGGAAGCCAATATTCTAGGAGGTCACTTACTTCTTGTAGCTTGGTATCGTCTAGGGACAGAGTCCGTGTGTGCGCGTTTATCTCGATCCCTAGGAATGTTAAGCATTGCGTAGGCTCGACCACCTTATCCCAGTTTATGGAAAAGCCAAGTTGCTGAAGTAGTTGTTGCAAGGCGTTAAAGCTAACAATCAATACTCCAGGGTAGCCTCGTTCCCACGATATCCAGCACAGCCTCGAATCCGCCCTATTAAATTACAATAAAACAAGTATTATTGCACACATTATAGTAGCAGTACTTGCACTCTCAGTAAAATAACAAAATATTGCTATAAAAGAATATTCCGTATTTCAGAATGGTTATCTACAAGTAATGTCCTTATGGGAACCTAAACAGAAAATTTCAATTTTTTGGCTAGTGACATCTGAAAAGATTTTCCACCAAAAATGCTGACAGACAGTAGTAGTGCAGTACACGAAACTATATTTTTGACATAATGACAACAATATTATCAAAATAATGCTAGCCTATATATTAATTATTATATTATTATTTTGAACAGTATCTCTAGAGAACTAAAAGTTTCAAATTATTCTCAGACTGGCAACTCGTTCCTTGGGAACAACATTTTAACCAAAAACAGAAAAAAATTGCAGGGCAACATAAATTAATGCTAAAATTGTTGTAAGATCTTTCAAACTCAATGATGCAACAATAACTACACAGCGAATATTGCCGCATCATCTCAGCAACATGATTGTCTTTTGTGAAGATTCCAAAAAAGATTATCTTTAAAAAGAACCCTTCCAATTTTTCTGTCTCGTATTATTTGTACTCATTAAAAGTAAATGAGGTTGTCGAGAAACATGCCATAGAGTTTCAAATGAGAAATTGTTAATTTCTAGTACTTCACATGTAAACATTCAAAGGAAAATAGTGCCAGTGAATTAACGACAATCCTTTAGCAAACAAAAATTACATTAAAGTATTGTAATAGAGATTGATACAAAACAGGCTATACTGTTCTGCTTTACTCTATAATTTTAACCCACTATGTAAACTTTCTTTTTGACTTCCTTACAATATTTCTTTTAAAGTTTATGTGAATGGTTTTATGAATAATTGTGTGCATGGTTCAGTGCATCTTTTGTTACAACAGCTGCAGCTCTGAGTCACCGCATATTACAAATTACAACAAAATTATAATAGAGTTGGCCAAAGGAAACTAAGTTAGCATTAGTCTTCGAGTCGGCATCTAGTTACATTGTGAACGATTGTATAAAACATGCACACACAAAGATTGAAATGTAAGTGTACCTAATTTTATGATTCATTGACCCTTATAAAACTTGCATACCTATTTAGGTTATCCATAAGTCTGTAAATAAGTCTGTATATAAGTTGTTTTTGTGGCAGATACCTACTTGTTTCGTTACATACTTGTTCCTTTTGTCTATGGCTAAAGGTAGGTCTGTACATACTACTGACTATGTGTATAGGCCGAAAAATGTAAATTAGCTAGTTAGGCGTCGGCCATACAGACTTAAAAATTAGCATAACAACATTACAATACCTACTTAAAGCGCATAAATATAAGCAGGTAAAATTGGTATGTAAAATTTACATATATAAATTAGCATATATATAAGCAGGTAAAATTGGTATGTATAATTTACATATATTAATTAGCGTATATACATACTTCTTGACAATAAGTATGTATATTCTAAAAAATTGCCTAATGATGTCTATACATTCAAGTCTTGATGCATGAAAAAATTGCAAAACCAGGAATTGACAACATTGATGCAGCCACATCCAACATTTTGTGCTTTGTATGATCAAAATTATCATATTTTTTGTATGCGGACGATGTTGTTATAATTTCCGACAATGAAACTGATATGCAGTGCGTGTTAGATCATGTAAATGTCTGGTGCTCAAAATGGAGACTTGTTATTAATAACTTCAAATCAAAGGTGATTCACTTTCGAAAACCAGGTTATAACAGGAGTGATGTTCAATTTCATATAGGTGAAAATATTGTGAATTATACTGATAACTACAAGTACCTAGGTATTGTACTCAATGAATTTTTAGACTTCTCTGTTATATCATCTTATCTGGCTGAGTCAGCCAAAAGAGCACTTGGGTTTACTATTTCAAAGTTCAAAATTCTTAAAAATATGGGTTTTAGCACATATACAAAGCTTTACAATTCATGTGTAGCCCCAATACTGGACTATGGTTCAGCTATTTGGGGTTACGGTAAACATCCAAAGTGTGACTCGGTTCAAAATCATGCTTTACGGTTCTTTTTAGGAGTTCATAGATTTACACCTATTGATGCTGTATCTGGTGACACAGGTTGGAATTCATGTCAGGTGCGAAGATACACTTGGATACTCAGATATTGGAATCATCTTGTTAACCTTGATGGAAACAGATTAACAAAGAAAATATTTCTTTGGGACTATGCTCTTCAGCAGTCCAATTGGTCTTCTGATGTATGTCATATTTTTGATGACCTGAATTTTGATACAGATGGACTACTTCATGTAAACTTAAGTCTTGCCTCAAGTCGTTTGCGACTTGAACATTCAACTGCTTGGTGTGAAAGTGTAAACCGAAAACCAAAACTAAGAACATATGTGCTCTTTAAAACTGATTATAATGTAGAATGCTATGTATCGATGTGTCTCTCTCATAGACAGCGATCTTTATTGGCTCAATTTAGAACCGGTGTTTTGCCTTTACGAATAGAAACTGGAAGATATAGGGGAGAAGCTGTTGACAATAGAATCTGTATTTTCTGTAATCAAAATGCTGTAGAAAATGAGACGCACTTTCTTTTCCATTGTAATCTATATGACGATTTGAGGGAAATGTATTTAAATTTAAATACTGATTATCAAACTTTGACATCAGATACTGAGAAATGTAAATTTTTGATGTCTAGAAACGATAGGGGAATATCAAAGTTTATTGAACATGCATTTACAAGGAGAAAAGAGCGTTTATATGTGAATGTTTGAAAGCGTATTGTTTTCCACTTACAATGCCCTCGTGACCTATATTTTGAATTGTCTTAAAAGTGACATATAAGCCCATAGGGCTGGGAGATGTTAACCTTATGCTGAACTGTATTCTTTTGGAACCATTATATCTCATGTCACTATAATAAACTTAACTAACTAACTAACTAACTATCATGCTTCTAAACTTGATATACCAAGTCAACAACTGAAAAATACTGTCAAGGACACTATGTGCTCACATTCGGTTTGAATTGGTCCATTCAAGAAATATCTAAACCAGAAAAACAAGAATGACAAAAGCAAATAAGGTCTCCAACTTAGGTACTGGAGGTCATCTTTTGGAACATGCATATCAACCTCTATAGCAATAGGACAAGCAGATCCTATATACATAAGCAAATGTCAAGAACAAAAAATAGACAGAGAAGGCTTACAAAAAGAAAAGGTGGGAGTGGGGAAAAATGTATGGGATCATGTAAAAAAGTAATGCTACCTCATCAATCTTCTAGACCCTACCCCCTCCTGAATATCAAATGTCCCATCCCTTGGTATTACATAAGGCCGGATTGCGGGAAATATATTTACAACCTTGGGAATTTTTAATTAATGCTATGAGTGCTATCATTCTAGTGTAAACAGCACTTAAAGCTGCCGTTCTCAATCCCTGGTTCTCGCATTAGTGGGTACTCCTCCCCGTCAAACGTAGCCTATATCAGTATCAATATTACTATCTATACAGATTTACTTGATCCGATTATTACCTGAATTATCCATGTACATTATAGATATAAAGGTTACCACATTTGAGGTTACAGTCGAAGTTGAATATGTATTTTTCACAAGTGAAACCCCGGGAATGAAACGGACGTGCGCGCACGAAAAGACGTTTGATAAGGACCCATGCTGTCGAGCATAAGGTTATCGCGCGGCACCTGCGTTATGACCTCATAAACTGATCGATCAATGTGTAAAATCCCCAGTTGTCCCCAGGAACTTCAAAAACTCGCTTTGTAACCATTGATTTTTGAGCAAGCGAAGTTACATTTGTTATTTTCTATTTCGTTTGAGGTTTGCTCGCGGTGCGGCAAGGTCGTAGGTGAATAGACGCCGACAGGCAATGCTGATCGATCAGTTTGAGAAGATGCTGATCACTTGAACAAAGACAATTATAACAGTCAAACCATCTCAATGTCAGTGGCGTGAGCGTGTTTCGTGTGTATTGCGACCACTTTAACAGCGCCATTCCTAATTGTTTTATGAAGGAAACAAATTTTGCCTAAACTACAGCAATTTTATTGAGTACTTCTTGGTAGAAAGTGGATTGGGTATTTGCGTGGATATCGGTAGCTATTCTCTGCATGTCGGTTTAGCCAGGTTTTGTTGTCGCAATTTGCATCATCGAACAAATCGGAACAACAAATATACCAATTGAAAAGACAGGACATTTGTTGAAAGCACCAGTATTGGGATTGTGGCCCCAATTTACATGTTTGGCATGTCACATGACACGTCGCATGAATTTAGTCACACCATGTGTAAATTGTATAATAGCCAGGTCTAGTTGAAGCTTCACACAAAACAACGAAATGTGAACACAAAGGAAAACAGAAGTCTTGTTGACACGTGCTGTCTTGTATTTTTTATTATTGACGAAGCATGATTGATTCTGACTTTGTCACATAATGTTTCAACCAAATGTCTGTCTGATTGTAGCTTGTGTTTTTTTTATTCATTGGCGTCGGCTGTGAACTTTAGACACCGCTACTTCGTCAGTCACTTGTTGACTGCGATATTCAGCTCTTTGCGTACGGGCTCATGGACGTGTGTATACACTGTTTTACATACGGGATTTGTGCTTGTGTATATCCACATCTATTGGCCGCGTAGGCAAAGAGAGAAATTGCAGTTGACAAGTGACCTTGTACTTCGTAAATCATGGTATATTTTTTACATCCATGGTATACTACGTCAGAACACCTAAATAAAGCAAATCAGATCTCAGGAAATATCCTCTTCGAATTATGATATTATTTTCTGAACAATATTAAGTATAGACTGTTAGACATTTCGGCCCAAGACGTTTCGGCCTCCCAATTTCAGGCCCAAGTCCTTTTTGCACCGAGCCCCAAGACGTTTCGGCACCACTCAAGGCTTCTTGTGGGAACTAGTGCTGGAGCGTAATTTTACAAATCAAAGTACTAAAAAGTATAGGGTAAAATATAAAACATTCATGTACATGCTTTAATCTTTGTGAGAACATGGTAAGAGACTGTAAGAAAAATCTTCACAAAGCTGCACTTTCTTCTGAAGAGCTTTCTTGTCGTCAGCAGTAGGTGCGACAATATCGAGGTTGCCCCTCACTGTATTGTCTTGCTCCCGACGCAAGTTAATTTTTTTTTAAATTACGAACCCGAATAGCTTCCCTTGTCATCGAAGGGAACACCAGTCTAACCTGTTATAAGCTCGCTTCTGACATTCAGATCGATGAAGTGTACTTAATTACAATAAAAACGAAAATAAACTTTGAAACTTAGCGAACTCGGAAAACTGACAAAATGGAATTTACACTATACTATATACAAATGAAAAAAAAAACTATACTGATAGATCGATCAAAACAAAAAAAGAAGAAAAACTTACAAATTTACCTAATCTAAAGCAATATACTGCACTCGAAAAAAGCAACAAACTATTAAAAATAAATCTGGAAAAGGGATAAATTTACCTCATGAAAAAGTCAAACTCACTGCAGTGAAGGGTATGGTAACGAACGTTTGAAGCGCTGAGACAACTATGCTTGAAATGATCGTGTTGGGATCGTATATGAAGACGTTTTTATCTCCTGACATTGACAGCAGAGGTCTCCTCCTACTCTCTATGTGTGAATTCGTCTGACAGCCAACTTCAAAGCTCGGCTCCTTTCATTCTGTCGCCAGTGTGACAAGCTACCTGTTCATCTTTCGCCAGCTTTGTTGTGTAAAATTTACACCTTGTCACAGGACATGGCACAAGTTCCTGTCAATTGTATTCTGCCTTAGCAACAACACCTTTAGTTGGCAATGATATGTTGTGGTATCAAACTTTGACTATACAACCTTTGCCTTTTACAAGCATGGTAATGAGAATACGTGTGAATGTGTTTTTTGGGGGGATTCAAATTGCTATAGAAAAGCCCTTGTATTTCATTCCCAGTTTGGCTTCAGCATGGGTGACGACGTCGGAATCGCCGTGTCCAAAGAGCAGCTACGTGTCATCAAAGAAATTTTCAATGACCGTGGCTGGCAAGTTGTGTATCTTCCGAAGTCAAAGAGGTTGCGTTGTCAGAAAAGACAGAAAAGAGCGATTCCTGTAACCGCAAGCACACGTCAAGAAAGCAACGGAGTGGACAAGGTTGGAGTAAAAGGTGAAAACAGCGGACGTTGTTTTCTAATTCCGCGAGATCCCACCGCAAACGAATGCCCCAATTGTTTTGGCCAATCCTGTGTGACAACAAGCAGACAGGAATGGCTTGGCAATTGTCAGGAGCCCTGCAACGGCAACGTGTCGATTCGACATCGACATTATCGTAAATTATGGAACATGTTGGATGGGAGAAATACTTGGCGGGACGAGCGGTATTTGTTGCGAAAGCAACAACTTATGCAGGCAGATGATGTTGTCGTCACAAGGAGGGAAGTTATGCCCTTCTGTGTAACTTCCCTTGTACGGTCACTGTATCCTCATTTGCCCGGGGTACTGTACGTTGGCCATAGGTGGTCATGAGCACTCTTCTCTACGTTCAATCCAAACCAAAACGGCCCTTTTCAGGGCCACCACATCCTCCAAAAAGAGTATACCGAACTATACTGACCTAGATACTAATGTTACTACGTTTTGTTTTCAGAATGCATCGAGGTAGGTACTTTGCAGGTCCCAGGAAAAGTTCGTCAGTGGACTCTTTTACCTCAACGGTTTTACACAACCGTGTTGATCTTCAGAACATTTATGTTTCGGGCTACCGTTAGAAGATCAAGCAAGGCAAAGTGGTTACAAATGTTTATTCTTGATTTACTAAACAAACGCTTCCAGAGATTTTACAAACATTGCATTGATACGAGACCGAGTTTGAAGAAGCATTTGATCGACAGTCGATGTCAGTGACGTGTACTGATATGCATTGATATGTAAATCGACAGCATTTTGTCCTTATTACATTTAGACATCGAAATCTACCTCTAAACTTATTTAGTGTTTAAATTGAGACACTCGACTGTTGGGTAGCATATTCACGCTACCATAGGTGTTTAAATTTGGCAAGTAGTCTCTTATAAATGATGAAAATGCTACGTTTTTGGGAGCTCCCCTTTGTCTTACTCGTTCAGCGTAGGTTTGCATAATGAGCGTCCATTTCTAGTAATCCGCTATCAGTACCCGAGGGGCGTCTTTACGATAGTTACAGATAGTGAAATGCCTTCGACTTTGGGGGGTGATTACAACATCTGGAATTATCCTGGATCCAAATTTCTCATCAGTTCTTATGTATCTTACATAGAAAAGTTGCAAAAATTGGTCTGCAATGAAAAAAATTCACCTCAGCTTTGTTTTCTGTATCGAATTTTCCTACAAATTGATACAAAATATGACCAAATTATGTTCACAGCCTTCGAAACTGTCTCACAACATATTGTTATGGAAATGCTAATGTGATACGTGATCCGTATATCGCTTCATTTCGGCTTCACTTCGTCACTTGTCGGCCGTGAGTGACGGGTTTCCTTACCCGCTGGACAGGGGGATTGTGGCCAATCAGAAGTGCGTTAGGAGTCACGTGATTTGTGGAATGTTAGCATGCTTTCAAGAGAAGAGCTTTCCATGGCGTTGTGTAGACATCGTTGTCGCTCAGCTCTGTCGAGTTTTAGTTAATTTCAACCCTTCCTTGCTGTGGTAGCCAGTCTGGAGTTCAGCGATCACAAGATCCTTATGTTATTTAGCTTGGGACGTTGGTTGTAGTCGCTATTTTCTACCCGGGGCGTTTTTCTCTGGGTATTTACCCAGTGGTGTAGCCAGACAGGACCTCTAGAACATCTTGTGTGTGGAAGAGTTGGGGAGCGGGATTTCTCTTGGTTGGATCGAAGCCACGTTACCAGATATCATCTGATCCTGAATGGAGTCCCGTCCACCACATTGGTTAGCAGTGCTGGGATTGTCATCGTTTATATCAGCTACAGCTAGAGAAGACATCTCGAGACTTTCAATTGCCGTCGAACATTCGAGAATTGGCGCATTTTCAAAGGTTGGTCGGATGATCGTATACTCTGGGCACGGGACTCCAAACCGGGTCTGACTAATCGGTCCAGTATCGATCATCTGACTTTTGTTGTCTGATTTATTTTATTTTCTGTTTGTTTGAACGCTTTATAGCTTGAAGGTGCGGTCGTCAGGCTGGACCTTTTTGCACTGAAGGATAGATTGAATTACACATAAAGCTTACGTTGTTGGTGTTTTAATTAAAACATTAGTCTTGTACACAATGGCTACACCTATTAGGGATAAGATGCTATCGCAGTCTGGAGATAAGGAGGTTGTTTTTAACACTAAATTTGACAGCGGGATCGACAACATGTCGAAGCAAACAGCTTTAAATTCTACTGTTAGTTCTGATCAGGGTTTGAGTACTCCGCCAAGGCACGGGACAGGGTCAGAATGTGTTGCCAAGAGTGGTAGGGGAAAGTAAGAATGATTTAGAGATGAGTAGACGGTTAGATGCCATGGAAAGATCGGTTTGTGATATTGCAAATGAAGTGCAGAAATTCAAAGGGGTAGCCGATCAGCTTCAGCAAATGATGCAGACATTTGTTGGGTTTGGTTCAATGTCACAGCATAGTACATCTATTAGGCCGGCTTGGGAGGACAGCGCCCTCACACGCCAATCAGTTGCAACGCCAAAAGTAATGAGAGGAAATGCTTTGGATGGACATTCTCGTGCTGGGCTGGGTGAAATGAATAGTAGCGGGTTGGCTTTCAATAAACAACCAGAGGTTGGTTCAGTTACAGTGTACGTGGTAAGAACCAGCTTTTGCGCGAGTTGGCACAATAGGTCTGTGAAATCATCTTTTGAAAGTTTGTGTTGAAGCATTTTTCGAAACAATTCCCGATATGTCTTTGCAGAGTAAGATTCATGAAGCTGGTGGGTTGCCCGATGCTACATTAGAAAGTGTCCTCAAGGCTGCCTTGTTTGAGGAAAATTTTCAGGCTTTACAGAGGCAGAGTAGGTGAAGGGTAAAGTGTCACAGGCAAACTGATGATGATATAGGTCAGTCTACTGAAAATGATGTACAGGAGATGTTTTAAAAGGTCATGAAACGACTAGACAAGTTAGAAAATTGTATATCTAGGAAAGAGGCAAAGGTTGACAGAAAAGAAAAGCTCTGCTGGCTTTGTAATAGCCCTGATCATTTGAAAAGGGACTTTCCAGATTTTCAATAGCAGTTAAACACAAGTGGACTGTTTGGGCCAACCAACAAACAGTTCCAGTAAGTCAGCCTGGAAATATAGACTCCCAGGTAGGGTCGAAGTTCAATTATAAGCGTCAAGAGTCACAAACATCTTTTTGTGAGCAAACTGCAGCAAGTACTCTACCCTTGTTTGAGTTAATCGCTACAGTGGAGCCTTAGTATGAGCTCAGACAATAGTCTCTTTGTAGGAATGGGGACAGCATCTGCTCTGGTGATGCTAAGTCAAAGGTTTTTACCTGTTAGCGTCATTAAGCACGCAAATGCTGATGCGTTGAGCAGAGTACTGTTCTGTCCCTGTAAGCACTGTGGAAATTGTTCTATGCAAGTCATAGGTCAGGTTACTGAGAATAAGCAGTTTGACTTACTGCTGGACCAGGATATTGGTCAGTCACCGGTAATTAAAGGTGATGTTTCTGGTGATTAAAGGTCTTTTGTTACAGCAAAAGAACCGGTCCCTAAGGGAGTGGGAACTCAGATAAGTCAGGTTAATGATGAGTTTGAGGTTGGGGGACGCCTCGTCCAAAAAGGTTTTGTGCACAAGTCATCCACTCAGGTAAATCATCTTGACGATGAGGAAATGTGCAGTGAGGCCATGTTCAAGCACGACCTGCTGTGGTCACGGGAACAGGATGGCATCCTGTACAGGTTATGGGAATCACCAGATGGGAAAAAAGTCAGGTGGCAGATAGTGTTGCCACGGGTTTTTGTAGGACTGGTCCTACAGACTCTCCATCATTCATTATTTGGAGGGCATTGTGGTACAAGTCGTACCATGAGTAACACAGCTTGTAGGCAGAAGATTTGTTATGATCGTTTTGCTGCAAAGTACGGGTTTGAGGTGGGAAGCTTTGTGTGGTTGAAGGATGAAAGGAGGAGAAAGGGCTATTCTCCAAAGCTTCAGTTGTCATATGATGGTCCATACTTGGTTATCAGTAAATTGACTGATGTTGTATATCGCATACAGAGAAGTCCACGAGCTAAACCTAAGATTGTACATTATGAGAAATTAAAGGCTTATCAAGGGAAAGATATCACTTCATGGTTACAGCAGGTGAAATTGTTGCCAGTTGATCAAAGACAGCAGATCGGTAAACCATCAAATGGGGTATTACCAGCTGTTAAAATTAAAGATAGTAAATCAGATGTAGTCACTTCCAAGAGTTTTGAAACTGTAAACAGAGACGGTGAGAACTAGGGATATAGGGATAACTTAGCAATACAATTTTTTTGACAATGTCACGTGACCTCGGTGACCTTTGACCTCAAATATACATATTTGTCCATAACTCAGTAACCACAAGTGCTACACCCTTCATATTTG
>LD343081.1:23762-39644 GCA_001465055.1 Ptychodera flava
TATGTTTGTAAACAAACCAATGCTTTGCCTTAGTTTCTGTGGAGTCGGAAATAAAAGAACGTGTTGGATTCAGTGATTGTGTCTGTGTCCAATAAATGAGCGTTACACTATGACAGGGCAGCAGTTGTTGGTTAGCTGCCTGGACAGACTGCAGACAGGTGACAAGTGTGCATTTTGCACATGGCAGAAGATTTTTATTGTGTTACTACGACAATGGTTTTTTGTTGTTGACAGATGATAGGGACCTTGTCGATATCGCAAGTCTTTCCCTGAATTGCAGGACTTCAGGATGGCTATCCTATTTTCTTCTAGTCTTTGCTGTATTTTTGTTATTCCTTATTCTCAAGGGAATTCAAACGCTGAGGTCGGGGGAGATGTTTTGGAAATGCTAATGTGATACGTGATCGGTATATCGCTTCATTTCAGCTTCACTTCGTCACTTGTCGGCCGTGAGTGACGCGTTTCCTTACCTGCTGGACAGGGGGATTGTGGCCAATCAGAAGTGAGTTAGGAGTCACGTGATTCGTGGAATGTTAGCATGCTTTCAAGAGAAGAGCTTTCCATGGCGTTGTGTAGACATCGTTGTCGCTCAGCTCTGTCGATTTTTAGTTAATTTCAACCCTTCCTTGCTGTGGTAGCCAGTCCGGAGTTCAGTGATCACAAGATCCTTGTGTTATTTAGCTTGGGACGTTGGTTGTAGTCGCCATTTTCTACCCGGAGCGTTTTTTTCTGGGTATTTACCCAGTGGTGTAGCCAGACAGTACCTCTAGAACAACGTGTGTGTGGAACAGTTGGGGAGCGGGATATCTCTTGGTTGGATCGAAGCCACGTTACCAGATATCATCTGATCCTGAGCGGAGTCCCGTCCACCACAATATCCTGGGTTGGTGCAAGTCATTTGGGGTCACAAACTGAGAAAATTACCTAAAATATACAAATTTGGGTGTTTCCAAACACTTTGAGCAAAAAATTCATCTAATAACATCCCTAGGGACTTTACACCAAATGACAAAGCTATCAGACAAGTAATTATGAGAACAAGTTTTCTTGACCAAAATGACAAAATTGTCTTAAAAATACAATTTTTTATATTTCAGGACAATTTCCACACATCTAACTATTGTCATCTCTGTTCATCTGTGTACCAAATATAAAAGTTGTCTGTCCAGGGGCTTTATAAAGAAAACAGTTTTTAAGATTATCCTTTTTGAGATTTTTTTACCCAAAATGACCAAATTGCCCCACAATAGTAATTTTTCCAATTTTGTCATAATTTCAACAAATTAGAAAAGTAACACTCTTGCAAGCATCCAACCCAAATTTGAGAGCGATTGGGCTGGTGGTTTCAGAGAAGTATTATTTTTACTGAAAATCAGAAAAATCACCAAAAAATTCAGCAAAATTACAAAATTCAAGATATCTTTACGAGATTCATAAAACTGTATAAGGTCCACCCAAAAAACTTGCACACAGATTTTCAGAGCAATCAAAACAGCAGTTCTTGAGTTATTAATTCTTGACCATTTTCACATTTTGGAAGCTCATTTGCATAATTTTGGCAATGCAGACTTCATTTGAACAAAATCCCATCTATAGCCCAGGATGCATCCACACACCAATACTTCCATCCATTACAAATTTACTCAGTTCAGAATCATTTTGTAATGAACTGTAGTGGATAGACTTGCCATGTAAGAAACTAAAAAAACTGTCTTACCTCACCATAGGGAACAAGTCAGCACAAGATGCAATAAAACAACAAAAGAAGCAGTTCTTCGATGTCAAGTTTGCAAGCTCTTTATTTCATACTGGAAGGGGGGGTTCATGTAAAAAACCCAACGGAACACATCTTAAAATCTGCATTTGATTGTTCACATTATCCAAAGTTGTTTTTGATGCCATCCTTATGTGTCCGATCTTGTTCTGAAACTTCACATTGAATGTTCGTGTATTAAGATCCATAGATCTGTTCAGCTTCCAGGTCTTTGCCCATAGATACACTGAGAATAAAGACGATAAATAACACACAAGGATGTCATTTCATGTGCAAAGTGAAATTGCTTGTATTTCGTCGACTATCCTGAATATAAAAATTCATGGAAAGAGCATTCATGTGTTAAAGGAAATTATAATAATTAATATAAAATAATTTACCTACTGATGCAAACACTCATGACATATCTATAAAATGTGTTCGTTGTGATTACCAAATCATTGCTTTTCAGCCTCATTTTCCCCATCGATTAGTGACACATTATTCCAAGCTACAACCACTCATCAATCCGGTCAAAATTTTGAATCAATGAGTAAAAAAACAGTAATAGCCCGGCTCTATCCGTTACCATACAACTCTCCTTTTAATTAACACACAGAGATAGACAGTGTGGAGTAACACTTCACTGTCTATATTGAGGTACCAACCTCCATAGTTTAATTTTTGCCAACGCCATACATTCGTTTCGTATACTTGAACAGGGTTCGCCAAGAATGACATCAATATAGCACGACTAAAGACAGTGAAAACTGCGAAAATTACAGAGACAACTCATGGATAAGGCATATTGGAAATTACTTACTGAATTTTTAAACAATCCCTTTGGTCTCTGCTACCGCCATGCTTCAATCAAACTATGCATATCGTCTATGGGCTGTGTTGGTGTCAGACCGTTGTTCTAGGGGACAATATCGCAGTCGATCTCAGAATCGGTCATCCAAGGGCCATCAACGCATCGTAAACGCTGTTTGTTGGTTTTAAATTCATAGCTAACCTGTACATACCCTGAATGATTATATCCTATGGTATTTTTACACAAAACTATGTCAAAATCAGAGCGAACAAAGGTGGCAATTTACTCGCTCACTCAAAACGTCCTAACGTCCCACCAGTGCATATCAGATTTAATTTGCCGCTTTGGATTTGACCAGTGACCGTTTGGCAATCTGACCAATCTGAAAGAAATCTCCACATGATCTACAATAATCTAACCAATCATAAAGAAGTCTTCACATGATCTATGACCAGGCATGATTGTAGAGTCCGGGGTTCAAAGTCTGTTCTGACCCACACACTCAGCCAGCAACGTGATCGAACACAGCTGTATGCGAGCTCGCATTTGAAAAGCTGAAGGACAGAAAATCCATTAAACCTTTACAAGATCAATACAACGCTCTGCAAAAACGGCACCGACATACAAGTCTCGTGACTTAAAATCTTGGCCCGATGATGACTTTCATTGTGCACGTCTGTATTTTGAAGCCCTGCGTGAGTCGTTGTTAAACTATGTGTATTACGCTGGGAATAGGGCATCATACATAAGCTTTCAACCTACCGTTACTCTGTGGTGGGACTCGTAGTTCATTAAAAACCTGTGTTTGAAATGGCCCGGTAAGAAAACACAAAAGAACCAGATATACATTATTCTTGAGTTGCAGTTCTTTGAAAGACTTTGAAAGACTTAGGCTTTTAAAGGAGATATGCATATATCATTTGCAAAACATACATAAAAGGCAGTGATTGATTTTCTGCACTGATCAAAGTCAAATGATAGTTTTTTCACACAATTTGTTGAAAACAAATAGAGCGGTGCAAAAAACTATCACACATTTCGAATATTCCTGTCAGCATATGCCTGTCACCGTGGGTAAGCCTAATTCATGTGCCGCGTGCCGCAAGCTGTGAGCCCAAGTTCATGATGCATGATTAGCATGTTAAGCTGGAAATAGGTGGATTTACACTGCAATTTAATTCATTGATTCATTTTAAACGATAAATCAACATTAGGGCTTCAATGCCGCCTTCTAAATGCATGAACCTGTGACCAGTGAATGTGTGTTTACTAATTCTACATCAAGGGGCATAAACAGAAAGGGACTCAAGAGAAATTATAGGGAGGGAGGGCCAGTATTTTTCAAAATTACACTGCAAGTAAAATTGTAACATTAAAATTGATCAATCAAAATTCTGTACATTAATTTTGTAGACCATATGGTAAGCATGCTATATTTCAAATCTCTATGTCTTAAGCCATGATAATATTAAGATTTTTACAATATTACTTTCGAGAATTTATGACCTTTGACTTGCCCTATCCCCCTCTGCAACTAAGCTGTGGCTTATCCTACGTAAGAGTCAAAGACGGCTTGTGTCTATCGAACTGTGACTGGTATGGGACACCGACCTTCGCCCCTCAAATCATCCTGTACCTTACTAATTATGCACATCTATAAATTATAGGCTAGCTAACAGAGGTCGAGGTCTTAAGTTTAGTGGACAGAGCTGATTATATTAACTAAGATTTCTGATAAAATATCAAGCGACCAGGATGACATTTGACATAGCTAATATGGCTATAGGTCTGATTTTTGCTGGACGGCCATCATGGGAGGAAAATGTACAGCAAAAATATCAAGTAACCAGGATGATATTTGACTTGAATTTAAATTATTTGCCAGTATAATAGTGCAACAGCCTTCATTTTTGGTGGGATGAGCCTAAATATTTGTCAAATAAAGTATTATTAATGTTGACTATAGCACGTACAGGGACGGCATAACAATTTTGGAGAGTCAATTTTCTCAGCATCATTTTGAAAAATTCGCCCTCCCTCCGTATAATTTTTTTCCAGTCCCTTACCGGCCAGCATATGCTGCATTTGTGAACACACATATCGCAGGTCACTACTTTATGCACATACAAGGCATCTATTAAATGTGATTTAACAGTGAAGATGAATCGATAAAGTGAATTAGAATGAAAATGCATCTATTTCTATACTAATCGTGCGTCGTGAACTTCGGCTCGCGGCACGCAGTGCGTGGCACATGGCACAACCAGATGGCAGTCTAAGACCGGTAAGCTATGCCAGCAGATCTCTGACTGATTTTGGAGCGATGATATTCTCAGACCGAGAAGAGGTACTTGCTCTGGTATGGAGTTGCGAGAAGTTCCATCCATATATATATATATATATATATATATATATATATATATATATATATATATATATATATATATATATATATATATATATATATATATATATATATATATATATGCTATGAAGTTTGATCTTATGACCAATCACAAACCCCTTGAGGTGATATGTGGGCGTCGTTCTAAACAGAGTACCAGAATTGAAAGATGGGTTCGTTGCATGCAGCCATACTACTTCAATGTGGTACACATACCAGGTAAGCAGATGGTGGCTGACCCTCTCTCTCGACTTCTGAAACCTGGCAGTAAAGTGGAACACTCAGTAGATCAAGGAGCTGATGACTCATTGACTGGAGCTTTGTGGCAGTGTGTGTAACACCACAAGCCCTGACAACCTGCGAAGTCAAGAAGGCTTCTACTGTCTACCCAGAATTTGCAGAGTTGAGAATGGCGATCAACTCTGGCCATTTTGAAAACTGAAAACAATATCAACCTGTGGCTGGAGAGTTGTGTATGATTGGGTAGCTGATAGTAGGAGGAACCTGTATTGTGCTACCTACAAATCAAGCTGAGGTAACAGGCCATAACTCTAGCCCATGAAGGACATCTTGGTGTAGTTGGCACCAACAAAACTTGTGTACTAAAGTTTGTGGCCAGGTTGTGATAGAGCAGCAGAACGATTTGTTCGATCATGTTATGGTTGTCAACTTGTAGCCAGACAAAACTCAGCTGAGACGATGAGGTCTACAGTGTTACCAGATTGTCCCTGGCCAGACTTGGCAGTTGATTTGCTTGGACCCCTCCCCTCCAGTCATTCATTGCTAGTGCTGATGGACTACTACAGTCAGTACTACGAGGTTGACATCCTGACACCTTCCACCGTAGGCAAGGTAATTGACTGTCTGGGAGAACAATTCAGTTTGCATGGTATTCCCATGACGATGCGGTCTGACAATGGTCCAAGTTCAAGTCAGATTAGTATATGAAGTTTTGTGAGCTCAATCCCTTATAGAACAGGAATGCCTGTCAGTACCATGTGAAATGAGTATGCTCATGGCTAGCTGGCATGGCTAAATGCATGTGCATAGGGAATAGGCAGTTAGGCAGTCCACATTCATTTCAGAAGCATGTGGGTAACATGTGTATAGGCCGAAATATTTAAATGAGCTAGCCATCACATACATGTGAACGAATGGTTATACATGTTAATGAATGGTTATTTTGAATCCACTCACATGTATGTGAGCGAATGGTTATTTTGAATCCATTCACATGTATGTGAACGAATGGTTATTTTGAATGATAGAGTCATCCTGACAGAAAAAGAGCATCATGAAAAGTGCTTATTTGACACTGGATTTTACTTTAACTTATGTTGCTGTGATGAATTTGGTAGACACTGTTTCATTTGCATGTTTGCCAGCCAAGATGTAAGCAAACATCAATAAGTGAAATCAAATGCCAGTGAAATCAAGTACTTTTACACAGGCTCTTTCAGTGCAGCATATGATATAATTGGTTGGAGATGTAATTTAACCATATTTGGCCTAAAACTAAGAGTGGCCAAACAGAGTTAAAAGCAACTCAGACTCACCTGAACACAGCAAACACAAGCAGACTCACCTTTCTAAACATTCAAAATAAAAAGCACAAAATATATCTGTAAGTCTGGTGACAAATTTAATAAATTTTTGGCTTCAACAAATTCTACAGACAAAGTGAAAAGTGATTTAGTCCAAGATAAGTTTTTAAAAGAGTTCATTTAGCTCTGGCCAAGTCTAGTCTTTCATGTCCTATTTTTTTTTGAAATTTGACATTGAAGACTTCTTTAGGTAAGTCATGATTATATTTGCCGAATTTCTCTTGGGCCTTGGCTGACATGCACACTGAAATGAAAGAGAAAGAAGGGAATGAACTTAGCAACATTTATTAAGACAACAAATTTACAATATACTTTTAGAACATGAGTGTGATTTGTTATGTAAACACATAGAAGAATTTATTACATGTGTGTAACATATCTAGTGTAACATACCGGTATCCAGAAATGTATTGGGCTTGTGTACGTTGTATTGACTTGACTTGTAGTAGTTGCCACAGCTACTAGTCCGATTAATTTATGTACTCATTACAGACTCGTCACATCATTACATCATTACATCATGATTTGAATCAATACAAGAAAGTATGTTACTGTCTGTGATACATGTAGCAAACAAGTTATTGAACTCATTAAAAATTACAGCTGCTGTCCTTTGAAAATTAAGACGCATCAAATTTCTGAATATTTTTTGTCTTTCAATACAAGGCTTCATACCTGGCAATATCATATTAAAAATGGATTTTAACAGTAACCATGTTTAAAAGAAGTAGAAAATTGCAAGTAAGGCCTAGTGGTACAAACAATCATAAGTTTACAAAGCCATGTTCATCCTACGATCTAGTTTTGTTTGTATTTTTAATATTTTCATTTCGCCTAATTTTTTGCATACCCCCGAAAATTGAAAACGAGCGAGAAATTCATCTGGAAATGCTTATTGAGCCAATTTTGCAAAGTAAATAAAAACAGGCACAACTCATTATCTGATTGACTTCGAGTATGGGTGAGGCTCACATCTTCACGATCACCAGCAAGTGCACAGTGAAGTCAATGCACCACCATTTTGTCCATAGTCTGAAGTCACACATACTATTACTATAGCAATGTATTCGATACGTGGCGCTACGTGTTGGTGTTACCTCCTTGAGGTAAAAGGTACTCGAAATCAAAATTTCTACCTCTTGAGCTTTATAAGTGTATTTTATAAATATGCATTTCAAATACTTACCGGATGAATGGAAAATTATCGTCAACCGGCGACTTGCTGTCTTGGTCACTGCATCCAACCCCGGATCCAACCACGGTCCAACACTGTCGCGGGGGAAATACACTTTACCTTCATGCCTACTGAAACATTACCCCTTAGACATAAATCACGTGCTATTTTGACTAAAAATGTATCGTCGCTGGGGGTAGAAATGACCGAGAAATCAGCCATAATTCGTAAGATTCAGTTGAAAGTCTGAACTAGCTGTTAGCCGTTACTTCAAAAAACTCTGCGCAGTCTCATTTGAGAGATGCAATGTGATATCCGATTAGTCAAAAGGTCAAGGGTCGTGATCGTCGCAAAATTTTGACATTTCGTGTACGCGTAAACTGTTCTGTTAGATATTTATAATAAACTAAAAATGACTTAATATGAAGAGATCAGTTAAAATACGGAAGTCAGACACACTAAGTGAACACCGTTTCAATACTGATCTGCCTTGTTAAATTCCAGCATACTCATTTTCGGGACCCTTCCGGTCGTACCCTGTTGCGTCCCGGCCACTCCATTGTAAACCACGACATCGTACCGTATATCGTCAGAACCGTTAGTCCATCCGGCTCGATTTTTGTACGGTTGGGGAATAATACAGTACCCGTACTGCGTCTCAATTAAGTTTTATGTAAGTTGTAGTCGCGAAAGTTTTACAATGGCAGATGCAGAACCATCGCAAGTGTGTTCGTCGTTGTGACATGATATGACGTACATGACTGCATAGCCAGTTGCTCACGGACGTACGCGAAAACGTGGACCGTGTGAGAAATATTTAATGACAGATCCAACCATATTACATCTGAAAATGTGAGTACCTTTCAATAGAATGCAGGTTCCGATCATATTGGATATTTAGCGGTGAACATGTGTTAATTATTTCACATTTTGAAAATAAAAATAAATGATGTTTAAATTGATCTGTGCTGATTTTATTTAGAGGCTGCTCGCACATGTTTGCAGTGACTTCCCTCTTGTCATATTCATTGGTTTATACTGAAAATCCCTGGTCTCTTTTTTTAATGGAGGTGATTTAAATCAATTCTAACCATATTCAAGGGATAGTCTGTAACTTCATAATTTTGGCAGAAATTGTGTTCTTATATTGACTACAGTTTTTTCTCTCTTTTCAAAATCATGTTAGCCAGTATTGCTTATGTTATTATATTTTCAAACTTGCAAACTTTTGCTTCAAATTTGCTGGAAGCTTTGCAGTAAATTAGCAGCAAACTATTTGCTGCAAATATGAAGGTCGTTCATTTTCAAATGTCAAATTTGGTTTCTTATGAACTTTCTGCAAACATGCAGCAAACCTCTTACAGCAAATTTGCAGCAAACTTTTAATTTGCATGTTGCTGCAAAGTTTCCTGCAAACTAGATGCACATCATGTCTTCAAAAGTTGGCATATTACTCTTCAGCACTCTGCTTTGGAATAAACACTTCATCAGTGAAGTGCAGCAGTGCTTCATTAATGAGCTAATTATTAACTTGACACACCCAATGCTTCTCGGTACAATTAAATATTTATCAGATCAATATTTGCAGCAAGTTCATCAAATGAAATGCTGTAATTTTGGAGTAATATCACTCATTTCAAATTTCATTTAATATGTAAATGAACCCATTAACTTCACACAACTAAATGCTTTAAACCACAATTAGATATCTGTGGGATCAGTATCTGTAGCAGATTTCATCACATTTGATGCAGTTATTTCGGAGTTATATGACTAATTACAAAACTTCACAAAATATGCAAATGAGCTATTTGTTAACCTGACACTGCCAAATGCTTCTCAGTACAATTGAAATGCTGTAATTTTGGAGTAATATCACTCATTTCAAATTTCATTTAATATGTAAATGAACCCATTAACTTCACACAACTAAATGCTTTAAACTACAATTAGATATCTGTGGGATCAGTATCTGTAGCAGATTTCATCACATTTGATACAGTTATTTCGGAGTTATATGACTAATTACAAAACTTCATAAAATATGCAAATGAGCTATTTGTTAACCTGACACTGCCAAATGCTTCTCAGTACAATTAGATATTTATCAGATCAATATCTGTACCAGATTACGCTGAATTTGGGTACCGTAATTTCAGAGTTATATACCTAATCACAAAGTTCATTAAATATGCAAACGAACCCTTAATTAACTTGACACTACTAAATGCTTTGAACCACATGTTAGATATCAGTCAGATCAGTATCTGCAGCATAATTCATCAAATTTGATGGAGTTATATCTGAGTTATATGACTAATTATAAAACTTCATAAAATATGCAAATGAGCTATTTATTACCTCGACACTGCCAAATGCTTCTAAGTATAATTAGATATATATATCAGATCAATATTTGTTGCACGTATCAAGTTTGGTGCAGGAATTTCAGAGTTATGTCACTAATGACAAAAGTTCATTAAATATGCAAATGAGCAGATAATTGACGTGACACTCACAGTATCATTATAATGTTCTGAGATTGTCATCTGTGAAATGTTTAATTAAATTTTTTGCAGTATTTCATGATGTATGTCTACACTGTCATTACCGTCTCCATAGGGAAACCATTTTACTGAAAAAATAATATTGCATAACTTCATTAATATGAAAGCCACACTAACCAAAATCTAATCAGTTCTTGCAAGTAGCATGTAGTACCTGTGTACAAAATCTGACTTGAATCTGTTCAGGCGCTTATTAGTTATTGTGTACAGACAGACAGACAGACAGACAGACAGACAGACACTCACACACACACACACACACGCACAAACACACACATGGATAGACAGACAGACATCGCTACGACATTAGCTTACGTGTGAACACATTAGCTAAAAATCACTTGTAGTAGTAATTAAGAAAGCAGTCAGACGGTTTGGATTTGAAATCTTTATTTGAAATATCACAGTAAAAATTATTAACGCAAAGGAATGACACGGAGACAAGTGTTTGGCCGAAATCCGGGGTTATGCATGCACTGCCATGGCAGGGGCGACGAGGCATCATAGAGGCCTGGATGGCGGTACCGGGCTCTGGGTACCGTGCATCGGGCAACGTGTTACCGGCCGCCCACAGCAGACCCATGACAGTACCCCCCTGGAACTTTATTGTATAAAGTAAGCAGTATATAGACGTACAATATCTTTTATTGTGAGCTGCTAGCCTGCAGCGAGTCTTTATTTGTTTATTTATTTATTTTTTCTTTTGCGGAGGGTGGGCGGGGATTTTTTGGTGTGAACTTGAGCGTGGCAGAAGTTGAAATGGACGAGCTATAGCTTTGCTCACACTGATATATGCGCATGGATAGTGACATGGAGAGGGTGACGCAAATTGTTTAGATAACGGTAAAGGGGCAGTTGGTAGATAAGGTTACGTCACAAGTGCATCCAGCCAGCGGTAGTAGGTGGCGCATGGTGACCCACATATGTCAAGGTCTAAACCCTTTTCCCCGTGTCCTCCCAGACGTTAACAATGATTATAGCAAAGCCATAATCACCCAATAAAATAAAATAAAGTAAATCGTTCGAAAAAATCTATCCCTCCCCACCCCTCTCCCAACCCTTTGGGACTTACTGCTGTACCCTGTGCCCAGCCGAGCTACTATTCAGACATAAATTATGGGGCAATTTCCCAGACCTGTGGACACATCACCAAAAGGATACCGAAGATCAAGACCATGATGCAGAGTTAAAAGCAAAATCAAAGCTGACTGCTGATTTGAGACAAGTACAGTGCAAAACTATCAGCAATTAGTGTAGGAGATGAAGTCCTGATTCAACAGGAAAAGAAGATTAAGTTGATGACTAACTTCAGTGACTCTTCACATACTGTTGTGCATAAAGACCAGGTAAACGTTCAGTCACCTGAAGGTGTTGATGACAAGCAAAACACAACACATGTGAAGCTATTTGTAAATCCTGAAACTAACTTTGTAAATCCTGAAACTAGTACTGCAACAGAACCATGTGTGAAAACACCTGGGGATAATTTAAATGAGTCTTGCATGTCACAAACTTCTAGTAGACCAACTCGCACTAGAAAACTACCAGCGAAATATGATGACTTTGTCATGGAATGACACTGTCATGGGGCAGAATAATCCCCAAATAACTGGCATACAACTTATGGGTAGTCCACCCCAGCCTGTGAGTTAAATTGTTTCAAACATTGAGTTATTTGAATTGCGAGTTGAATGGTTACTTCATTGCTGTGTTCAACTTTTGTTTAAAAACTCTTAACTGTTGAAGTACAATTAAGAACTGGCGTAGACACTTGTATGCACTCTGAATATGGACTTTGGAAAATCATTTCATATTGAAGAAAAAGAGGGATGCCATGTTCTTATACACCGCCCTCTATCAGTAGAGGAATTTTAATGTTCACCAGAGGTTCATGGGTAATTGTAGTTGTAATAATGGAGGGAGTCAATACATCACTGTTTGTGTTGTAAAGTTTAATCTGGTCTGTGGAGTTAAATCTGAACCATCCAGGTGACATATCACAAATATTATTTATATCTTTAATTTACTCTTCAGGAAGGATTTATTCCACTGCACTTGGCTGCCCAATTTGGCCATAAAGATGTTGCAGAGATTCTCATTGGTGCTAAGGCAAACATAGAAGCTCTTTCAAAGGTAAGTGTAACTATCTCCTTAAGCAGAAAGCTGTAAGGGAGCCATTATTTACGGCCAGGGGGTCGGAGGAATGTGAGGGGGTGTCACTAAAACAATTGAAAACTTCAAGGGGGATTGCTCAAAATGTGGAGAGGAACAAGGTTGGGGTTACTCGATTTTTTGTGCAAAATAAATTGAAACACCTCTGAGTTTGCACCTTGCACACTTCAATTTCTCAAAATTTTCTATGCGAGAGGGGGAACACCCCCTTTCATGCTCTCCCCCTTGGGGTGTTTTAACAGTGTTACTAATAAAAGACAATACCTCTCAGATTGCACCAGACTGCAACGTTGCACACATCCAGTTCTCAAATTTTTCACAGGATCTAGGATAAAACTGAACTGTTGTGAATTCATCCAACTATACTATTTGTGAGATCCACTCCACCATATATTCCATACGAGATTGTATTAATGATGTCAAAATATGGATGAAGTACAACAAACTCCAGTTAAACGACAGCAAAACTGAAGCCATGCTTGTCATATCACCCAGACTGCAAGGCAGATTGTCCCTTCCCGACTCGATGTTAGTTGTTGATGCAGTTATTCAGTTTTCCTCATCTGTGAAGAATCTTGGTGTCACTTTAGATAGCCATTTAACCATGTCAGAGCACGTACATAATGTATGCAGAGCTGCCTATATTCAGCTGAGGCAGATCACTTCTATTCGTCATCTGCTCACTGTTCAAGCCACTCAGACTCTTGTTATTGCTTTTGTTCTATCTTGTTTAGACTACTGCAACAGCCTTCTTTCTGGCTGCATGTCCAAAACACCTCATTGACAAATTGCAACGTGTTCTAAATGCATCTGCTAGACTTGTCTATACAAAAAATCACACAACATACACCCACTTTTGAAATCATTTCACTGGTTGCCCATAGCTAGTCGTACACAGTTCAAACTTTCTACAGTTTTTTTCGACTTGGTTTCAGTGACTGGACCACAATATCTCTCTGACCTTTTGCAAATGTATACTCCTTCAAGACCCGTACGTTCTTCATCTGACACACGTCTTTTTAGAATGCTGCGTGTTGCCACAAAATCCTTTGGTGAAAGGTTTTTTTCCCACTCAGGACCGAAAACTTGGAACAGTCTGCCTGTCAACCTACGCCATATGGATTCAAATATTTCATTCTGCCATGCCCTCAAGACATATTTTTTCAGGGAGTAGTGAATTTGTCCTGCGCCTAGAGCTCCCTTTTGAGATTAGGCGCATTATAAATATTCTTTGTAATTATTATTACTATCACAGAAACATACATTTTAATGACTTCAGTTCAGTAACCATTTTCACATTGAACCATTATACCATATTCAGGCTTTTAATTACATGCTGGCAGTTGGAGAAATGACACAAGGAGGTCACAGATTTTCAATTCCTGCATAATTGTTGGTCTTCAATGTCTGGCTAACTGAGAACTGTTTTTCACAAATTTTATTGTCATTATTTGCTTGTTGAATATTGTGACTCAAACACTGATCATGCAAAAAATGTAAAAAAAATGTGTTCAACTTCATTTTCAAAACCTTTTACCCAGTGCAAAATAAATTGAAACTCCTCTCAAATTGCACAATTACACACATCAATGTTTCAACATTTTCACCACTAGAGGCGGAACCCTTTCTCTTGCTCTCCCCCCTTGGGGTGTTCTAAGTTTTTTACTGAGTAAGAAAACAGGTTAAAATACCTCTCAGATTGCACCATTGCACACATCAATTTCTCAAAATTGTCCAAGCAAGATAGAGGACATTACCCTCTAACACTTTTCCTCTCAGCCTCTGGCGAGTTCTTCCCGTGTACTTTCAAATTCTCCCCAGTCAGATATCCTAGTGAAAACCCTGTCATGATACCAATCCAACAATATACTACATGGTTGGATACTGGTTATAGCGCGAGCTTTTATATCTGTAATTTGTTGAGACTTTGAATTTATTTTTGATGGTCACTTTGCCGACCGGGTTCAGTGATTAGCATAATGTAGCATCGGGAGTCTGTGTTACGTCCATGCTGATAGTAAGTCCCTATGGTACCTATCTTATTTATCGTTTATTAAACATTGCAACTTTGTAGATACCACTACATCCATGTCGTATTGACGATAGGGTATTCTATTTAGTACAGAATTTTCTCCTTGCCGCCGAACCATGGATTGCTAAAAGGTCAAACTAGCTGTGTCCGTAGTCGAACTTGCCACGCTTGCTAATTTGTTTCCAGTGTTTTGTGTCATTTCCTTCAAATTAAGAATACTTGAAATTTCAAAGTTAAGAAAAATCGTCGATCAGATCGCCCACTTCACTGATTCAGTCATCACTTGTCTGTTCGCGGAAGACGCTATACTTGTGTTAGCGCATGCGTACTTTCTATCCGACTATTCCCGAAGAACATCGAACCGTATCCGAACCGGCATAATCCATTTATGGGATTACCTGGGCAGATGCGTCCTTGTTTGCTTAGCAAACAAGCGGCATGTTTCATCTCCCTCAAATGAGACAATAGACGTGCAGGCTCCTTCTCTTCCTACCTCCATGTTTGTACTTACTGGTTGCATCAGTCGCGACTGCTTGTGTTTGCACGCATTGAGTTGAATGCCTGTGGTGGATATATAGTCAGCTGTATCACTAGCCCATTGAGGTGAAGAATTTTGTACTACATGTTTTCAGCATGACAGCTATAGGCCTATTGCCGAGCATAGATGAGAGGGTTTAATAGAATTACACTTCATCCTGAGCTGCCGTACGAAAATCGAGTATGGCTACTTTGCCATCGCGGCTAGCCCAGCTGTTTGCAACCAACATGTTTACTCTCGGGTCACGCTTATAATAGTAAGTTCACTTCGCGCATTGATATCAATTCTTCATGCTCAAAGAATTTTATTCTCTTTTGAGTCTTAATATAAGAAATATAACCAGTTTTATTGAACTAATAAATTTAATTCTATATCTAGTATGAAAACTAACGGTGTGAAGCAGATAGACAATCGACAATTCCAGAGTTGAAAAACAGGACTTTGTTATCAATCGCGTAATGATTTATAGATCGCCCTTCCATGGCGTCATAAGGCTTGAACGGCGCGAAGTACGATTTCTGTAATTGTATCGTCGGCTGCCAGCTGGGTATTTATGACCAAAGTAGTTTCTTTGCGGATAGTTTTGTGATCTTTCTGTGGAATCGCTTGCCAAATGACATCATGGTGTCGCAAAAATGTGTACACAGTACCAGGGATGAGACAGAGTTCAAAATTTGTGAAAGCGAAAAGCAGTATAAAAGATAGTGGATGCCGACTATATTCAGGCCTAGGTAAGAAATATTAGCAAAGCGTACGGTCCATATCGTCAGGATGGAATTCTAGATAGCTAAGCTACGAAGTCCCACCTATGAGATGTAAAACAC
>LD343081.1:72159-92256 GCA_001465055.1 Ptychodera flava
TCTATGTTATTTGACAGATTATTCAACATGAGCCAGTGATCATTTCAATCAAAACTAACGGAAAAATCTCCAGAAGATACAGCTAATGGAACTTTAAGGGAGCATTCGTTTTTTACGGGGAAGGGGTCGGTGGAACTTGAGCGACAAGTGAAATGTAAAAGGTGACCCCCCTCCAAATCAAATTTCTAAAATTTGACCCCCCCGAAATTAATCAAATGTAACATGTGACACCCCCCCCAAAAAAAAAAAAATCATCAGGTTTGATTCATTAACCCTTCGCACCCTATGGCCCTGGGTACAGTACAAAATTAGGCCCTTCAAACGTGTTTGCAAGAAAAAGAGTTACCCTCTCCAACTTTCATGCAAAAAAACACAGCGAGCCTCCTCCAAATGTCACAGTCCGTATCATTAATATCTTAATTGACTTATAATTTCCCATTTGACCTTTGAACTTTCAAAGAATCTTTTTTGAACTTTACAAATAATCACTCGCTGAAATTCCAATATCATATTGGTTTTTCAGATCTGCTCTTTCAAATACAATATTCTCGTCATGTACATTTATATCAATTGTCAAACTTTTTAAAGCACAAATTTTAATAGCTAGTTTTGTATTGGAAACAAACTATTCATAGTTTCCTCATAGACAAAATAGTGAATCAACATTTCGGTGAAATTCCAAAATCAAATTTCTTGCTCACACATGTACCGGTAACTACCCTAGTCTGATCAAGTACATTTATACCAATAATCAAGAGTGTATAAATGTACAGATTTAGGTAGTTTTGTATTTAAAAGAAATTATTCATAGTTTCCTCATAAATTACTCATAGATTTTGTATGGAGGATCGAGCAAATTCCAAAGTCAATTTTTTTCCATAACTCCTTGCAAACCTTTGTAAAATTTGACTCCCCCTTCCAATCATTGATTGTAAAATTTGACCCCCCCCTAAAAGACTTTCGTAAAAGTAATCCCCCTGATTTCCACCGACCTTCTCCCTGTAAAAACGCTATGCTCCCTTAGCGTTCTGCGTAACAGTGCGCGCTTGCGACCAGTAAGTTCACACCTTTTGTAAGCGCATCGGAAACTGAAGTTTTAAGCTGGACTGTAACTCTGACAATTTCAACTGTTCTCTCATTCCCGGCCATATGCTTGATATTTCGCTTTTGTGGACCATGCTTTCGAAATCGATGGCTACCTTTGGTGCCAAGGCATACTTCCTTCCGGCAGCTTGGAAGAAGAGTGACGCATGCGCACTCGTACAAGTGGAATTAACGTAATCTACCTACTTGAGGTAGTCTTGACTAATCTGGAAACCGTAAAGACACAATGTTCATTTTTGTTAAAATCTAACACACTTCAGAGTATATTATGGTTTCAAACTTTTCGTCCGCTCAAAGGCCATATTACACGGATTCATAAATTTACCAAAAATCAAAAAATGACAAAAATCACTCAAGGAGGGGTTGACTAATCTCTCGGAGGGATTCTGCGATCTGCAGCTTGCTACCGACAGTGACACATTCACATAACAATGTGTGCACACAGTAGCTGGATAAACGCTACGCCTTGACGATTATTTATCCTGGACGTCATCACAGCTTTGACTAGAGCCGACTGCCTCGCCTTCATTCGGCATGGGAGCATTGTGTAGTTCGGATTCCGGTGTAACGGCAGGAAGTCGAGCTCATAAGTCTACCTTCAAAATGGCTGACAAAATCAGGTAATATTGCGAATATTAACTGTATTGCGAAATTTAACTATACAATGAAATCCTCGCTATTGGGATTCACGCTATAGCATATGCATATACAGCAAAAACGTTTCAGTAATTGCAAGTTCGCAAAGCAACCATTTTATCCGGGTGGCCACAGGGTTTAACATCCATGCTTTCATTCATCAAACGACGATAGCTGCGAATATTCAGTCATTCTCCTAAATGGATTTATATCATGGAACCTGCTTACATCATCAAAATAGAAACATTGTATTTGATCTACGTTGCCATATCATGCATACTGTATATAGGCCTACTGCATGACTAATGCATTCCAACATGTAAAACCAGATCGGTCACTGTCATCAGTTGACCGAGAAATCGAAGGATTTGACAGAATTGTCCATTGTTTTACCTATCTGATCAAACAAGAGATCAGTGAACCTGTCTTGCAACAAAAGCTATAAGATATGTGTAACGTCGGACGGGTTTGTGAACAAACAAGAATAGTTATGGCACTGAAAGCGACAGTTGATGTTTCCATTTGCCTTGCCATAACAAACATGGTGGGTGGTCACTATGGCTACCAAACTGAAACACAAGCGTTGAGAACAATACGTGAAGTCACGAATAGTAGATTATAGCAAAATCAATGCTAGTACAGTAATTGTTGCCGACTAGTTATGATATTAATGTTTCCCTGGAAAGTGAAAATCAACGTAATGTTCACTAGCTGATATTGCTGTTATTTGCTTGTGAGGAAAAACAGGGAAATAGTTCCAATTGCACAATTGTTGTTGCAATTTCAATTGCGTTTACCCACGTTCCCTGCTTCTGGACTGTGGCTTGACAAAGACATACGTGCAACCACAGACAACAAAGATCTGGTCATTCTAGAATCCGAGGTTTTTACAATGTAACCACGATCGATATTCCAATGAAGAGCATGCTTAACTTTGTAGAAAATGTGTCGGGAGACATGTGCTTAGACACCTGAACCGACCATCGCAGGGTTTCAGGTACTATGACGGAGTACATGCTTTACTGAGCACAATATTTTACACCGATAATTGTTTCTCTGTCAGTGGGGTTAGAGATGCCACGCTCTATTTGGTCACAGTCTGTGTGTTTTTCAGAAGTCAGGTTGAGGCCTGTACAGCAGGTGTGAGTCTAAAGCCGTAAAGTTTCATTGTCTGATATAGTTACGTTTTGAAAGGGTAGTTTCATTGTCTGATAAAGTTGCGTTTTGAAAGGGTGTGTGTATGATTGTAGAGTGTAAGGCATGGTCTGTTGCGGTTATTTTTTGTCCTGCCGTTTTTCAGTATTTGAATTAAACTACAACTTGTGTTTTACACTCTTCAATATTTTATTCCCTTTCAAAATTCTCAAATGAAATGGATGCCAGTAGAAAATCATTTATAGGCAATCGGTTTACTCAGTAGCGGAGCTGCCTGCTGAATTTGGCGAATTCCCTACCAGTCTCCAGACGATAAAACACTCCCTTGTTTCGTCAAATGGTGGACATATAGCAAACTGTTCAGCTAAGTTGCTAGGTAATTACCTAATTTGGCGTACCGAATATATCCATCTGTACAGTACAGATCGCTGAGAGAAACAGTCAGTTCGGAAACACATGCATGAAACTCTATCCATCGTATGCTAGCTTCGGGCATGATCATGGAGTGTCCTCAGATGACATCTGTTCCGATTCGTTATTTCGAGCTCACAAAATACGCACTGCAGTGTTGAGCGTATTGAGTTATATCTTCAGTCTCACAAGATTATCGTTTATACCGTGACTTTACAAGAAGGGTGACAACCCTCATTCCACCTGAACTTCAACCAAAAAAGTAACAGTGAAACTGAGCAGCTGTAATCAACCAATTATCAGGAATTTCTTGGCACAAACGAATCAAAACATGATAAAATGGGAGCGTCATGCCATCGCTGTTATGCCATTGACATATTAGACGATAGCCAAGAACCTATAAATAGACTGAATCAAGAAATTAGGTAAGATTCCATCTTCGCTTTAATCTGACTAGACTGTAGGGGAGCCAAATGTGACATATTCATACGTTGAACATTCAATTTTGTACTGGAGATACCACGGTGATTTTTAGGTCAGTAAAACACATAAACAGAAGAAAAATAGCCGTGCACTGTAGGCGTAACCTTCGAATGAATTGTGACGCAAGCGAACTGTAATCTCTTTCCGAATCAAAAGTATAATTTAAATAATGGCAAGAGTTCCAGTGCAGTATGTTTTCAATTACGTCACACTGATTTCTCCGACAGGGGACGGGGGTGGTGTCGGGGTTGGGTGGCAAAAGTGTTGTCAGTCACGTACAAGCCTCGAAACGGTTTGCGTGGCATAACTTGACTGTCTTTGCCACAGTCACCAAAGTACGTATTGTACGTCAAGTGGGTTAAAAGCATTCTTTCCAGAGGCGATGTGGTTCACGGTTCAATGCACTCGACCCCGAACAAGAGCTTGTCTTGTATTGATTACTCTGCCGGCCTTTTAATAAAGGCTTGTTACTCTCCAGGCAATAATCCCGATCTATTCATGTTTTTTTTACTGTTGTTTGTGACTCGTAATTGGAGATCCTGTTCTTTATTCAGACAAGTTTGGTTGTTGTCCTGGCTTAGTCATACACTGTTTGTCGACCACTGTTCAGTTGCGAATCCCCATACGTGTACAGTGCGTGTAAAGTAAAGTAAAGTAAGCCTTTATTGTAATCGTATCCCAGTTAGGATCTTGATCATAAAATGCAATAAAGGTTTTGCAAAAACAACAATGAAAGAGTATATATATATAAATATCTATGGGGTCAATATATATTTTCTTTGTTTTTATTCATTTTTTCTCGTCTGAGTTTAAAACATGTATGTATTTTCCCAATTCACACAATAATGCTTTATCTGTCCTTGAAAATATGCTCATATAAGGTCTTGTGTGCCTCTGAATGCGTTTTTACAAATGTTTAGTTCACTGAGAAAATCATGTCTAATGTCTGTGTAGCCTTTTGCAATGAAAAAAGAAATGTATCTCATCTTCTACTTGTTTGTTTGGGTGTTTACCCATAATCACTTTTGTGCGATCATCGCGTTAACGCGCACTTCAGTCCAATAAAATCTTGGCGGTATGCTATTCTTTATATCAAATTGATTTGTATGTCAGATTTTATCTCCTGGTTTACGAGAATATATCAGCAACTTTTGTTTCTTGTGTGGGAATTTGCGCTGCATGTCGCAGATTCTTGCAAAATTCAAATCTATAATTATTGTTATACCACCCTCCGCCTCGTGCCCATTGTTCTAACCATGCTCTCTAATTTCCATAACCGAATATTTTATTATATACCACCTTGCTTTCTTTTGTTTAAAAAGTGTCCGATTTACAAGTTCTTTTGTTTAAAAGTGTCCGATTTACTGGTAAATCGGACAGTTCTTTTGTTAAAAACTGTCCGGTTTACTAGTAAATCGGACACTTTTAAACAAAAGAACTTGTAAAATTGACATTTTTAAACAAAATAAAGTCACGTGGCGACGAGTAAAAAAAACAATTGCGAGACATTATACCAGAAGAAATTTATTTCACCATTAATTACAGAGTAAAGACACTTTAAAAGAATCACCGGACTGAATTAATTTTGCACGACTGAACATCTCAAAATCAATTACAGGCACACTGTACTGTAGATTTACCATAATTCATTGCAGCGATTTGTATCCTCAGAGATTCCCCAGATAAGTCTACCAGGTCTCCCATGTGTAGACAAATTCATAGACTAGCTATAAAAATTCTGAAACCGTACTTTTAAGTACACCATTCTTCTCAACTCTCTTTTTAAATGATTTGGAAAATTATGCAAGATTGAGAGAGGAGATAGCATTTTTGTACAATTTTCCATTGATTGTGTCTTCAGCCATACAGAATAATGTGATGGAAAGTAGGGAGACTAGTTGCACCTGTTTTTTGAAACAAAGGGATATTGATTTTTTCCGATAGAAATTACAAAAGAAATTTGCATTCTAAGTTTTCTCAGAGAATGACCCCTTCAGTTCGTCATAACTTGCTGCCTAAAAGTATGGCATTTGTAGTACCTACAGAATGTGACTTCCATGGTTGTTCTATGGTAATTTGGAAACTTTAACTGAAATTTCTAACCGTACTTTTACTTTATATTATTTATGAATTATTGTGATGCTGAAAATTATTGCTTGCATACAGAACTGAAAAAGTTATAAGAAAAGTAACCTTCAAGGATACAAATCAAAGAGAATTGTGGGTAATTTATTGTACTGTGAGGCAGGTCACCGTGAAATAACGGTATTGATTGCAAATATCACTTCTGTGTTAAGGTTATTGTTATCACGATCATTCGAAGCAGAAATTTAAGACTTCAAAGTCAATTATCAACACTGAATGTAGAGGTTTCAGTCGCCCTTGGAAAACTTAAATCTAGCGACAGGCAAACACACACGCAGTACCACAGTCATTGTGGATCTACACGTATTTTTTGTACTTGCAGTTTCTGTTGCGCCTTTCTTTGACGTGGCTGTGTAGCTTGGTCTTCCGATTGTGGCCGTTAGCACTGGCGTGACAGGGGGACTTTTCTTTTCCATCTTTGGCTTTGGTAGTTGAAGTGCACCGGTTACAGCTTTCATTTGTACTTCATCCGCCATATCGATATACGTAGAGCGACTCGGCGTGTATGCTGCTCAAAGTTTTCGACCCAAATGAGCAAAGCGTGACTCTAACGTCGATCTGCAAACACCTTTTCACTTCATTCAACCAACCAATCAATCAAACACAATTCATACAATTCAAATCAAACCAGGTGCTCAACCATGTCATCGCACTACAATAGCAACACATGTCAACTTTGTTTTATCAATCATGGGTTATTTTTTTATACTTTCGTTCAACAAGGTGTCAAAACGCGCCAATGTTTTCCTGCCAAAGTTTCAACTTGCACTGCACTAAAATTACAAATAAAAACTTTCGGCGTGCAAACAAGGCTCTAAAACTCGGCAAATTCGTGGTATAACACGGTCAGCGAACTCGTAGGAGGCGGTTTACGGAATTTAACGGTACAGTTTGCCATAAAACTCCTCGGCCCTGCGGGCCTCGGAGTTTTACTGGCAAACTGTACCGTTAAATTCCGTAAACTGCCTCCTACTCGTCCGCTTACCTATAGTAAACGGGGATTGCATCACAGTAGAACGCAGTGCATCTCACCGAGATATTTGCCATCATTGACAAAAATGACATCTTGAAACTAGATAAACTCTTCAAAATTGAAGTCTTATGGAATTCATCAGCACCGTCTCTGAAATGTTCGTTTGTTTATCATCAACTCCCGCTAGGCCATCCAAGTTTTTCGGAAAAGTATATTTTAAGCTATCTCCGAATGGTTTTCAATTTGATAAGACGTGATGTGTTTGAATGAGAATAGAAGGACTGATGACGATATGTAAACATCCATGGCCTTATGATTAGGAAGTAGTATCTCTACAATGTTTTCACCAGTTCGTGGTGAAAGGTTTCTTTCTATTTTTTCAAGAAAGATATGATTTCGGGTTTGAAATGCCTTCATCCTAAGGGAAATTTTTCTCTTCACTTCAGGAAAGGTAACGATCAGGCTAGTATAGCTAGCATGGTACCAGACGTCATGGACCCGAAGCTGATACACAAGACGGTGCGGATTTTCCTCAGCTCAACATTTACCGACACCACACTGGATCGCAATATGCTGATGCAGCATGTATTCGAGCCAATACGAAACATGTGTCGGGAACACGGAATTGCATTTGAGGTGGTCGATTTAAGATGGGGTATGTAGATATAATTAAAAGTACTGCAACAATCACAACCCCTCTGTCTGCTACTCTTAACCATTTTAATGTCATATCTTTGGGCCATATGGAAAACAAAAATGCAGTTAGTTGCGCCCTCTATAAGAGTGTTATGTTGGTTTCATTCTTAAAGACTATAGAAAGGGGCACGCACGAAAGACACAAAGCAAACTTGTCTGTCACTGCAAACTTTGCTTATAAGTTATCATGCGCCTTGAAAGCGGAAGACATAAACTTTCGCTCAAACTTTTCCTCATTATTTCAACCATTCTCTTCAAAATCAAGGATAACTGTACTGTACACTGTACAAATTTTGGTACTAGAGAAACAAATTAACCAAGATTGATCAATATGAGAAATTTAAAATGATCGCTATTTCTGTACAAGTATAAGTATATGGAGGAAATAAAATCTTCGATTTTCAAAAACTAAGATGATGAAAAGTTTTCTTGCACCAAGATCTTTAAAATGAATCGTCAAATGTTGTACATCAGAAAGCTTTAAGATTACATGTTTGAGAGTCTGAATGTCTGTCCCTTAAGATATAACATCTACCACAAGCAAATTTTATGACATGGACATCCAGCTGTATTATTACCAGTAAATGCCCAGTTCATCCAATGCCCAATTTCATGATCTTTCATATTAGGTATACGACAAGAATCTACATCCGATCATCGTACTTTGAATATCTGCTTGGAAGAAGTGAGACGTTGCCAGGACGCCTCCCTTGGGATGGCTTTCATTGCAATCCTCGGAGATAAGTATGGATGGAGACCGTTGCCTCCAATGATCCCGCACCAGGAATTCGAGACTCTCCTCAGCAATCTTGATGACGCGGAGAGTGAGTTGGTAAGAAACTGGTACCGTCGAGACGACAATGCCTTAGAACCCTGCTATGTGCTGCAGCCCATCACTCAACAGTTCGATATCAACGCAGTTACCAAGGAAGCGAGTGACAAAGCATGGAATGAATGGTCGACCGTGGAACAGACAGTGTCAAGAGCTCTCAACGAAGCCATTGAGAAGGTAGAACTCCATGAGAAAGAGAAGAAAAAATATGTGACGTCAATCACAGAACGGGAAGTTGAAATTGGCATCATCGATGACCCCATGGCAGCAGAGCGTACTCTGGTTATCGACAGAAGAATCCAAGATATCGATAAAGAATCTGCAACTGCGAGGTTATATATTAATTTTAAGGTAGTTATCAAGAAGTTATGAACATGATTGGAACTAATTTGGGATAATTGGATGGTGAAGTAATGTCTGTTCAGTGTAAAAATGTAACCTTATCTGCTTTTCTTGTCAAGTTATACACTTGTTTTTATGAGTAATTTGTAACATTGCAAAATTCAGCTATATGGCACCTAGCATTTTTGAGAAATTTGAAAAATATGAAGATCCAATTATCCCAAATTAGTTCCAATTGTGTTATACGTCATTCGAAGATAAAATAACACGTCAAAGAACTTGATTAAGTATCAGATGATAATTAACTGATGCATGGTGAAATATCATTGAATATTTAAATTTGTCTGCGATAAGTAATTGACTGCCACTGTAATCAAATGATCTTGTATAAGAATGAATGAGCTATTAAGGTTACTTTATTAATCAACGGATACATTCATTACCAGGGCCAAGAGGCAGACGAAGAAAGCATTCAACTGATGCAGAAACTAAAAGAAGAGGAAATAGCGAAGAAACTTGGAACTGATCGATTCTTTCTGTTCAATGACTTGAAATGGAACCAAGCAGGATTGACCATGGAATCTCATGGTGATTACATCAAAGGTAATGAAATGTTTTGAACATAATATTATTAAAATAGTCAGTCTAATGCTTTTTTCGAGTCCTTTCGCTTTCAACGAACCTTACATACGCACACTGAGTATGTTTTATCCATAGGCTGAAGATAATTCATGCAACAAACCATGAGAATTCAGTTTTCAAAGGCATTTTTGGGATTTGTGGGTTTGACTGATAAAACCTTCGACCCACTATTTCCTATTCATCTCAGAGTAGCTAACCTAGCAATAGAGAATGGTGCACAAACTGTCAGCTTTTAAATGATGCACCGTTCAATCATTTAATAGACTACCTGGCCCAAATGACCGGCTGCACAGTCCTAGTAGAAACTCGTTTTAACAGGTTACAGCGAACCGAGCAACAACAGAATTACACGTGTAGGTAAACCATCATATTTTGCTTTCTTAAAGAAATGTGCGAAAATGTGAAGTCTGTTCTGGTAAACAACCTGAAGGGAATCTTCCAGCGACTAGGACCTCTTGACATGTTAGAAGAAGAAGTTGCCCGCCATGCTCTCTTTTGCCGAGAACATACCATCAATTTCACCGGCAGGGCTAACATCCTATCGGCGATTCACAAGTACATCGACGGTGAAGATCCCATGATGCCCTTGGTCATCCATGGGGAATCGGGCGTCGGCAAGACTTCCCTTGTTGCCAAGGTTGTGCGTGATGTCCAAAACCGTTACCTTGGCTCAGACCTTGCGGCAATTTATCGCTTCTGCGGTACAACGGCAGACTCATCAACCGGCCGTGGTTTACTTCTCTCGCTGTGTCGACAAATCGCTCGTATTTACGGTGTTGACGAGGACACCATACCTGAGACCTACTCTGGACTAGTAGAAGAGTTCCTTAAGATATTAAGCAATGCGAGCAGAGATTTGCCGCTTTTCATTCTTATCGATTCTCTGGACCAGTTGTCAGATGAGAATGAAGCCCGAAAATTCCTGGAATTTATACCCAGACGTATTCCGCGCTACGTACGGTTTATCGTAACTACCTTGCCAAAAGCTGGCGGATGCCTTGAGAGACTGAAAACATTTGGACTTCCAAGGTCTCATTTTATAGAGGTAAGTTCAATGGTAATTGTTCTAAGTTATCCACATTTCATTTATTGATTTTGATAAACAGGGCAGTCAAACGAAACGTTAAGTCTTAAATGTGGAAGGATTTCTTCACTGTGTTACGTAGAGTAAGCTTACTCATAACATATTGGAGTTAAGCGCATTACGAAATCGTAGTTCATAAAATGGCATAGACGTCCATCGATTCTCTTGCAACACTTTAGCTCTTTGTGGAAGACAGTAACAGATGTGTCGGGAATTTTTTTAATCGATGCTCTGAAACAACATTCCATTATCGTTTTAGATCAAGAGACTGGAATCTTCTGATGGCCCGGCTATTTTAGATGCCCGGTTGAAATCGGTTGGTCGCAATTTGACAAGTGAACAACGTGACATTGTGTTATCAGCTTTCAACGCCTGTCCGTTACCTTTGTATCTGGAACTAGCATTTCAAAGATGCCGAGAATGGCCATCCTACAAGTAAGTCTGGTTCAGATCACGTCACGTGACTGTTTCATTAACAGTATTTAATATAATGGTATTGTCTCCCATTTGCTTTATGTACCGTATCGTGGGGGCAGTGTTAGCTTGTGTGCCTCTATCTATCTATCTATCTATCTATCTATCTATCTATCTATCTATCTATCTATCTATCTATCTATCTATCTATCTATCTATCTATCTATCTATCTAATTTGTGCACGTGCGTGTATGCGTGCATGTATGCAGGTGAGTAGGTATTTCTGTCCACTTACAAAATTTCAGAACTACTTCACTGGTTGTTTAAGATGCTTGTGTCCAGCTTGCATGTGTAAGATTTGACAGATAGCAATTGCTCCCAATTTTTCAACTTTTCATGGTGATTAGATTTGCACACGAGATCACTATCGCTAGTTTTATTATTTTTCAGTTAAAACATCTTCTAAAACCATGTAGACAATCGCTTTCAATCTTTACAGATTATTCCTACCCACACAACAATCCTAATTCTACTTTCACAGTGACCTCTACTTTTTACTGTCTTTCTAGGGATTTGGAAGAATGCAAACTTGAGGCTGACATTCCTGGTTTGATAAATGCTTTCTATGAATCATTAGAGCACTACCACGGGAAGCTACTTGTGCAACGTGTATTGGGTTTGCTGGCTGTATCCAGTGAAGGCATCAATCCAGATGAATTTCTCGACATTCTTAGTTGTGATGATGAGCTGTTAGATGACGTGTTGGAATGGCATACGCCACCACAGAGGAGGCTGCCCCCACTGTTGCTAGCTCGACTGCGCCATGATCTTGGGAATTTTTTGGTTCAAAGAGGAGCACAGGGCGTCATATTAGTCTCCCTTTATCATAGGCAGTTCTGGGAGGTTGCACAAGACCGTTATCTCAGTAGCGAAAGATGGAAGGCCACCTTTCTTACACTTGGGAAATACTTTTCTGGAGATTACCACGCACAGTACGGCAAAGATCGCGCAATCTCAGCACAGCCTCTAGCATATAGTCCAAAGGCCCTGAACATGCGTAAATTAAGTCAGCTAGCTTCTTCGTTTTTAAATGCCAGAGAGTACAAACGACTTCGTGACATCCTCTGCGATCTGAGTTTCGTGCAAGCAAAGTGCATGGCAGGTATTGCGTACGACCTACTGTCTGAATGTAGCAAGGGTGTTGCCGAAGTGCATGCAGCAAAACATCAAGATGAAGTGGTCGATGACGGTGTTATTTCAGACTTGGAAGATATGCTAGGGTTCCTTCGTCGGGAAACACACATCATCAGCAAGGCGCCATTGCTTACATATCAGCAGATGCAAAATGCACCGGTTGGTACAGCAACTGAGAGGGCAGCAAATAGATGGAGAGAGCAAGTTAGGGGTGCTACTCTGGAAGACCATATCCCAGTCCCTCCGGCATGGATTGAATTCATCAACAAACCATCAGAAACAGAAGCCTACAAACAGCAACTAAGTGGACATCAGAAAACAGTCCTCTCCGTTACATTCTCCAATGGCGGCAATGTCATATATTCAGCTTCTGCTGATTGCACAGTCAGAGCCTGGGACAGACACACTGGGGATTTGAAAGGTCAACTTGAAGGTCATAATGGTGCAGTCACTTGTGTTCGATATTCACCTTCATCAAGCAATCAGTGTATTGCCACAGCGTCAGGCGATAAGAGCATCCATCTGTGGAATCCTAGAACATACCAACTTGAACGAGTAATCGAAAATGCGCATGAGCAGTGGATTAACTGCATTGCATTTTCTCCAAAGGGTGATAAATTGGTCTCTTCTTCCCTGGATAAGCAGATCAAGATATGGGAGGTCGAATCGGGAAAAGAGGTTGCTACGCTAAGTGGTCACGAGGGTCACACAGCTTTCTGTGATTGGTCACCAGTCGACGAAAATAAAATTGCCACATGTGGGGACAACTTAGAACTGTTCATATGGGACGTTAACGAGAAATCTGTCCAATGCAAACTCACTGGACATGAAATTAAGGATAACGTCAACTTCCCTGCCTCTGATCGTCTTGAGGGTCATAAAGTAATCGATTATAAGTCGGCTATTTGGTGTGTCAGATTCTCCCACAATGGCAAGATGTTGGCATCAGCAGCGGTTGATTCAAATGCAGTTGTCTACCAAAGCAATACTGGTGACATTATTGCCACTTTCGGTCTTCCAAATGACGCCTCTGCAGTCGCCTTCTCACCCGATGATAAAATACTTGTCGCAAGTTCTTCAAGTCACATGTCTGTCCACCTGTACCACATCGAGAAGAAGGAAACCCTAGCATTACTTGGTGGTCACTCTGGCTGGGTAATGGATGTTGCTTTTTCACCAGATGCCAAATTGATTGCTTCAGTGTCAGATGATAAATCTGTTAGAGTGTGGGATGCTATGGCAGCTGAGAAACTAAGTACGATGCGGTTTCATTCCGAAAGATGTTGGAGTGTGTCATACTCACCTGACGGAAAATGGTTGGCATCTGCATCAGATGACTTCAAGGTATGGCCAGACAAAGATATTATACTAAATGCACTGAGCATTCCTTGCCAACCTATTGCAACAACTTCTCTATATGTGTATGATGATGATGATGCATACTGCTTTGAGTAGGAGGAAGCAGACCTAGTATGGTTGATGTAAGTTTGTTGAAATGATAATATTGTGATCGAGAACAGAAAATTCAATAATTAATTTATTGAGTGTTACATGAAGTATTTTCCCATTTTATCTCAGGTATGCATTTGGAACACGGAAACATTCAAACCAGCGATCATCTACGAGGGCCACGACAAGAAGCGTACCTTTTCATGTGGAGTCCGTGCATGTACCATTTCAAACAATGGTGACCTGGTCGCTAGTGGAGGTGACGATCTTACAATCCGGGTCTGGACCAGAGACAAAGGAGAAACCAAGAGTGTAATTCGATGTGATCCATTCTTACCTTGGTGTCTACGGTTCTCAAAAGATGACAAGAGAATCATTGCAGTCGGAGAGTATTCACAGTCCGTGCAAGTATGGGACTGGGAAAACCAAAGTAAATTAATGGAGTTGGGTGGCTTTGATAGATTCTGTCAGTACACCGAGTTTTCTCCTGATGGAGAGAAAATACTTGGGTCTTCTATCGACAACACTGCTCGTATATACAGTGCTGTTGATGGAACATTACTCCATACTATTGAACAACCAGACTGGATCACTTGTGCCTCCTTCTCTCACGATGGCAAACTCTTGGTAACTTGCTCTAGAGACTTGCTGGTTCGAATCCGGGACACTGAAACCAACAAAGTCACTTGTGAGTTACCAGGCCACGAGTCAGAGGTACGGATAGTCTGTTTCTCCCCCGATGACAGATATGTAGCATCAGCTGCTCTAGACCAAAGTGTACGAATCTGGGATATTGAGAAGCAAGAGCAGGTACACGTGTTCCACACAGTGTCCGGAGTCTGGGCACTGGCATGGAACCCAAAACATGCTAACCTACTTGCTGCTGGTGACGCTGTGGGATATGTGTACTTCTTGCGGATCAATAAAACCCAGTAGGTGAATTCAGATTGGCCAATAATCTGACAGCATTGAAATATCTTGTAATTTGGTAAATAGTACCATCTAAGATATAAGTACATGTGTATTGTCATTTATTAGACAAATGTTTAGGTATATTCATCAAATACTATACCATGTAGACTAACGAATGTGTTTGTGCTTTAAAGATATTTGAAAAATTGATAAAAGCGAACGCATAAGACAACGTTCCGATCTTAAGATATTTTCCTTGAAGATTTTATATGGATTTTCGTTTTACTTATCCTCGACAACAAAACCATCTCAGTTTTTTTAAATTTAAGATGCTTTACATCGATACGTTATACTTTATATGAATGTGACTTTATGTGCAAATGAAAGTAGCCGTTGACATTGTGTATATTTTGTGTTCATCTGACGTTTTCAGAGAACATTCGTAGAGAGTAATAATTTCAAAATCAAATTGCAGCTTTTAAATCGATTGTATAACTCGCACAGGTGCTCCCTGGCAATAATCTTAGTTTGAATGCTTAAAACTATGAATTATAAATGGTATAATACAAATGATCCTCTCATTCTGTATGACTTCAAATTATGAATAATTTACAAGGAATGGTTGGAAAATACTGATGATGAGACGAAGCTGTATATTTTGTAACTGGTAGATTAGCTTGTTCCTTTGTTCATCAATTTACTGTTTTATTCGTAAATGTTAGTGAATTAGCGGCAACATATCAAAGACAGAAACAACATGTAGCCTTGAAACCGATTGATTGTGTGGGTATGCTAATGTTTCATCAACAAGTAGCAGATTCACTGTAAACTTTGTGTGCGGAGAAATTTAACAAGGCTGGCTACGAGATGAATTGGCTGTGCAGAATGTTGATGCAGAACTGTAAGTTTAGGAGTCACGCTGATAAAATTTTGTTGAATGTGAATAAAGATTATGACCATTTCTTCAAATTGTCTTGTATATAATAAGCAAGAGCGAATCCGTTTATTTTGATCATCTAATGAATCAACTACACATTGAAACTACTGTTACGAATAATCTGAAACGGGTCTGTTGAAGCACAATTGATGACGGATCTCACGCTTTAAATCATAAGACGTCTTTGACGTTAAAAGTCTGGCTATGATTCGAGTCAGCAACTACAAGTTACATTTATTATAACTAAATAATGCTACTGCTTTGAGTATTACATTTTTATTTGCCAAGAGGCAACCTTTGGTCAAACATTGGTCTCTACATTCAAACGCTTTTTTGGCAGGTATCGCAAGCTGGTAGATAAATACAATATCTCTCTTCGACAAATGATCGCTGATGGCATCGGTGACATGGGGCCTTAGTTAGTGACCACTTCCTATCTGACTTAGAGATTGATATATGGCAGGTGCCACATGTTGGGCAGGATGCACTTACTATTTTCGAAACACCTGACATCACTTCTTGGTCTTTTGGCCAGAGGTCCATATATCTTTCTTTCGTGAATTTGACTTAGTTTGTGTACCGTCTATTTACTGTCTGTTCTGTGCTGTTTTGTATCTATGTTTACAACTATTGTCTTCCAAATTCTGACCTAGTGTTATTGGATTATGGATTGGTATGATTGCGATTATTGCAACATTACATGTAAAAGAGTATCATAATGTGAGATTCCTTTTGACCTAGTGGATATGGGCCAAGGAAGAAGTCCCCGAAGAGCAAAGGGAAGTGTTTCAGCTGTACAGTCACCATTAACCAGATTCGCTGTCGTATCTCATGCATATTAATACTTGGTTTAACCTTCAGTAGTATTAATAATATTATACGTTCAAGGACGTTTTCACTCTTTTTTCACTTATAATCCACTCGGCTGGCTGGGTGCTGTAGGATCAGTTTTCAGATATCCCATAGTGCCGCAAAGGATATGCCGAAGAAATCTGCATTTTGCTATCAAGGGATGTGGATAAGGAAGCTTTCATTTCTCACAAGAGTTAAATGAAGGGTGGGAATTCGAAAGTTTTTATTTAAAAAACACCATTAATAGCAATGTGCTTCCATTTGGACGAGTGTGAACATTAAGGGGAATTTACAGAACTTTCACCTTTTACTTCATTTACTTGAAAAGCTTTACAATTTAATTAGTTAATGGTATTGCAATGTTTGTAATGTTGCAAGTTTGACCGTCTGTTTTGCTCATCTGCACATAAACTTGTACAGTTTGGAAATCTTTAGAAAATACTTAAGCCAAAGATTGAGTACTATCTGAGTGAAACATTCTATTTTGAACACGATTGGAACTAATTTGGGATAATTGATCTTTATTTTTTTTCAATTTCTCAAAAGTGTTAGGTGCCCTATAGCTGAAAGTTGCGATATTATACATTTACTAAAAAAAACCCAGCTGTGTAACTTAAAAAGAAAACTAGATGAGGTTACATTTGCAGATTAAATCGACATTACTTCACCATCCAATTATCCCATTGCACAGTAGTTCAAACCATGTTTTTGACTCTTTTCATGACGAGGGCTAACAGTTCCTGCGTTAGCAAATTGTACCAACTTCACATTTATTTTGTTCATACGAGCAAATTTTGACGTGAACAAACATGCATTTATATGCCACTTCGAACATCTCTACCAGCTACAAGAGTCAGTTTACATACATACATACATACATACATACATACATACACGTGAAATTAATTTTCACATTAAAGAGCGATTATTATTTATCTAGTGGGATGTTTGCAGATATGGGCAAGGGAATTTCTTCGGGTGACATCTAATGAGGCCCATACATTTGTGGAAACTCTGGGATTCTAGTCAATTTCCTGAAATTAATCTCTAAATTTTCTGAAGCAAACAACTTTTAACATGCAATTGTCGTTATGTTTGTATATACTGCACATTGATGTTTAGACGATCAATCTTTGTCGCTCTCGATCATCACTCTGATATCACATTTAATATTGTGAAATGCACATAAACAGTAAAGCTATACTGTACTTGACAAAGTTCTTTGGCAAAACAACATACTTTTACAGAAGGGCCGGAAGAATTGTATATCCTTTAATTAGAATATTATTTCCGACTGGAAATTGTAATATTAATTTGGATATTCAAATTTTTATAGCTCTCTCTCTCATTTTAGCTCATTTAGTTTGGGCTCAAACACCAGAGTCAATATGTGATTAAATACATGGGGGAAATTCATCAAGGAGTACAAATCCCACTTACTAAAAACACCCTGAATATCTTTCCTCTTTAATCGTTAAGAAAATATTTCTTTCTTATCGAACTCAGCAGAAAATCAGAAGCAAATTTAAAATTAGACGAGCAGGTATCAATTGGATCACGAAATTTGAAATTTCCATTTTGAAACCATTCAGAAATAAAATTTCAATTTTGGAATCATTTGCATTCAGGCATTTCATTCCTGATGCTGTCATATCCTTACACGTGCACTTGCTATAAAGTTTCAACTGTTATTCAGACAAAGTGGAAGAGAAAACGCTAATTATGACTGTGGGGACGTCGACAGTGTTACCCAGGTTATTTTCTATTTGCATGAAAGCCAGTGCTTGTCAACTTTGGACCACGAACAAAACTATCCACTGAATTCATACAGCCTGTATGCTCTCTACTTAGAAGTCTACACGGTGCATAGTGTATTTTATGGTAATTATCGAAAGGGAGATACGATTTGATAACGGCATCCAATAATTACTGTTATTTTAGTCTTGTGCAATGATTTGAACATTACAGTTATCTTCTTTCTCGCATAAGGATACATGAAGTGTAATAGCTATTATATGTTACTAAATTGAAATCGCCATCAGGCGATAGGCATTCAACCATTTTATGCTTGTAGGTATTAGGTCACCAAGGAGTTTGTCTTTGGTCTGTGTAAACTTTAACAAGAATTTGGACTATATTTACTGAGCCAGCATGGGTGACGGATAGACCCGCATGTGTAAATGAAATTCGTTGTATTAATACCCTTTCGTACTTTGTCGGCAGGGATCTAATTACGTGTACAATAGTATAGCTCCAGATAACACGTTCGATTATATGTTTCTTCACAAAACGTTCAAAAAAGGTAAGGGGCTAGTGACGGGACTTTGTATCAGCAAAAGCTAACTATGTTTTCATATGCAAAGAAACAGCCGAATCATCCGCTCACTTTCCTCCTTTTCTGTGTAAAAATGGTCTGCTACAATACGTGTTGTTGGTTGTACTCTCTGAAAATACCGACGTGTCTTCACTGCATATGCGTGACATGAATTCGTGTCGTTTACAAGTAGACGTAGGGGCCTAGTCGTATTAAACATAGTGGCCACACACATATACATTTACACGTCTGATAGAAAATTCTCTGACAAAAATCGTACGACACATTTTCTCTCGGCAATGTACTCCTAATAGCGTCAAGCAATAACACCTTCAAGCTTTGGTCAGATATCACTATCAGAAAAGGGAATTTTACTGAACATTTTGTCGGCAATCGAATGGTGCAGTTACCAAAAAAAGGTTGCAATTAATTTAGAATAATAGGATCTTATAATAGTTCACTTTTTAAATTTGATGTGCCCTATAGCTAAAAGTTGCAATATTACAAATTATCCATAAACACAACTTCATTGGGAAAAAACAAAAGTAGATGAGCTTACATTCGCTGATTAAACAAATATTAATACGATATCCAATAATCCTACATCAGTTCCAATCCTGTCCAAATAAACTACGGTAATCTTTTTTTAAATTCCATTTAAGATTAACGGAAATTAAGACTGCGCTGATCGAAGCAGCTTTATCTGTAGTATATGTCGAGGAGTCAGCATCGTGTGGCGAAACACACTTTCAGATGTATTCTAACTTTATGTCATTTGTATACATATGACGCTTTTTTGTATAAATTATGGTACGCTACATCTATACCTTCCATTGTTGTGCTATTATTTGGCTCTATTGCTTTATATTTATAGTTTGCGAGTACCACCTTGAAATAACCAGATATGAACTGAAAATAATCACGTGTTTCATTATATATTGCAGTTATGTGTAAATTTGAACCTTTGCCACATGTTTGCGACTATATTAAAAGTATTATGATCAACATATTGAACAATATTCACCGCAGATTAATTCTAAAAGGTCATAAAGTATACAAATATGTAATTAGCTGAAATAAAAATATTAAATTTCTTTGACTGCTGTCATTATATCACCACTTTATATAGCAAGTGTAATTACCTTTGGCCAAGTCCTTCAAGCAATATATGCCTAACTGTGAAAGCTCATTAATATGCAAATTATAAATTAGCTTACATGAAAATGTGAAATGACTTTAAAAATTGTTTTAACCTGGTATATCCATCAATGTACATAGCATGTTTTGCCAATTTGGATCAAGTCAGATCAGATATATATCCAGAATTAGGAAAGTTCATTAAATATGCAAATTAGCAATTATCTTTCATGTCACCCCTCAATGGTTCCCACTGCTGCTATATTTTGGTGTGATCATCATTTGTAGCAAATCTCATCAAATTAAGTGCAGTCGTTCTCAATGCCTAGCCGTTTTTTTCTAAAATCATTAATTATGCAAATGAACAAACAGTAAGCAAGCCAC
>LD343081.1:108969-136958 GCA_001465055.1 Ptychodera flava
ATACTCTCAACAATTTTCAAGCCCCCCCCCCCAAATTACCATATAGCCGCATATTTCTAGGGAATGAACGCAGAGTAAAAATAAACATGTAATGTGTCGTTCTGCATCCAGATGTTCAACCCTACCTCTTATCAGCAGGTTGTAGAGCCATATACCTAGGGCAAGTTCTTAAATTGATTCATTTTTAAATGCATCTGTGGATTTTTTGGGTTTTCAGTCTAAACCGACTTGAGCTTATCCAACTCTGGCCAGGTGAGTGGCACCAGCTGAAAAGCACACAAAATGACGATCGTGAAAGAGTATGAAAATTGTGTATTCTTGGGTACGTTTTACCAAATTGTGAAAAAATGAGCATAGTGACCTACCGAATTTTTTTTAAAGTACAGGACATATACAACTTAGATGCCACTTATAAATGTTTTACAAAATTGACAATACTGGAAGGTTAAATATTCCATGAAATTAATGTTTTAATCGCAGAAATGTTGGGTGTAATAATGGCAAATTTGATAAAAAAAACAATTCCATTTAGTCGCACATTTTTCCATTTAAATTAGAGTCTTTACTGTTCAAAGTTTTACTTTTGTGTTATTGTACAATGAGATGTGAAAATTTCATTCACTGCATGGACTTGAAATGAATGGTTTTATATATTGATTTAAAGTGATTTTAGAAAAACTGACTTTTCGTCGTCCATTTGTATAAGATCAAGTATGGTGACCCCATCTTTTTTCTCTAATATTTGATTGATCTCATATGCCAGAATTCAAAGATCCATGGTAACTGTTAGTCCCCTAGCCTTCTATGTGTTGCTCTCTGGCTGGATCTTGTGTACAAGTAGATGTATGTTTCACCGTCAATTGAGTGTCCTATGACCGAATCTTTTCTTAAACTACATCAGAGTCAGAGCTACATGTATCACTATTACTGCCAGTATGTAGCAGATTTTGTTTAACCATTACGAACATTACAACCATTGGACGACATCAAAATGTTGGTAGTCAAAATATTTTCAGGTCCCCCTGTAGGCAGAGCAAAATTTTCAAGTCCCCCCCTCGACTACCCCAAAAATTTTCGAATCCCCCCAGAATTCCTCCACCCCCCTACCCCCTCTCACCATTATTTTGAACGCGGCCATGTGAGGAGGTAAGCAATCAAGTCAATATCTCGTACTTTGAGGTGGCGGTTGAAAACGAATAAATTTAGTGTTTCTACATTGTTGTCTCGCGAACGGCACACTTGCATGGCTTCCAAACTTGTCTGATGTCTGAGATACCGAGACAGTCGAATTAAACCCCAAACATGTCTTGCTCCTCAAATATCTACCTCGGTCTAAAGACATTCTTAACATTCAGGTTTTGTCCCCTTGTTAGTTGTTTGTGAGGTAACCAGGACGAAATGAAAATTTGACTATGGAAGGAGAGAAGTTATATTAAAACCATACAGCTAAACGGAAATGTCAGAGTCATTTGTCACCGTTGCTTTTACAGTAAAGACCTTTCTTAAACTTTTATTCAAGGGGTATAATTATACAAAGTGCAAAATTTTATTTCAATGCTAGAAAAATTTCAAAATTTAAAGGGCCAGTAACAGTAACTTTTGATAGTTCCTATATGGCAAATGTTTATTAGGTAATGTAAAGGGTATTTGAATAGGCTGGAAAAATGTCTGTCTGTCTGTCTGTATGTCTGTCTGTCTGTCTAAGTATTTAAAGTACGTCTGTCTGTCTGTCTGTCTGTCTGTCTGTATGTCTGTCTGTATGTATGTGTATGTATGTATGTATGTATGTATGTATGTTAGTTCACATCAAAAACTTAACCATTTCACCTGTCGTCTAAGTACCTTAAGTGCAGGTGCATCATAGAGTGAAGATGTCAATTTGTTCAATGAAAATTTTCGTGTCGAAAATATGCAAATTACGCAAAAAAGAGGCAAGGCAGAAAAATTGCTGAAACTCTGGAAGTGCTGGCCATAGTGGGTTGAAATAGGGGCTTCCTGGTTGAGATATGTGCTAATTGAGTTGAAAATTAAGCTGCATTATTATTTTAAGGGTATTTTTGTGAGTTTTGGTAAAAGTTTTCCACCACCACTCATTGAACAGTTTTAAAATGTGTTTAATGGTTCTCCAGGGAATGATCAAGTTGCGATATATGCAAATTGCAGTGAAACTGGAGCGTAGTATTTTCGAAGCAACTTTTGTGATTTTTAGTCAAAAAGTCAAGTACTTAAAAACTAATCAGCCGACAGCTTTGAACTTTTGCACACTGGATTCTAGGAATAACATGGTTGAGATATGTGTAATATTGTGGTGAAATCTACCATGTAGTATTTGTAAGGCTATTTTGTGATGTTTCGTAAAACCAATTCATATTCTTCATGGCTACTTTTCTGACAGCTTTGAATATTGGTATACTGGTTATCAGGGACGACCTGGTTAAGATGCGTGGAAATTATGTGAAACCTGCCCTGTTATATTATAAGGGTTATTTATGTGATCTGTGAGTTTTCATTATTATGAATATTTCTGCTAATTTTGGTTAGGAAATATGATATTCAAAACTATTTATTGGACGACTTTAAACTTTTTATGCAAGTCTCTAGTGATGATATGGTTAAGACATGTGCAACTGTGATAGAATCTGCAAGTTAGTAAATGTTAGATTTAACATTTTCACTATATTTACGTATTTTCAGGCTTTTCTGTTGTGAACTACATTAATTTAGTGACAGTGTGATTGACGCAATTTGTTACTGTCTATATTTTTGTTTTTGATATCAAACACCGATTCATGTTCTTGAGATGTGAGGTTTTCAGGTCGTCAACTAAGCCTGTGCAGGTGTAGAGCACACATGAAACCTCTCGCTTCTCTCACAAAATACAATATATGAACATAGCCTTCAGTGAGATGCGATGAAATGACTTTTTGAATCGCAGTTCCCTCATATTAGAAATTAGCATGGTGGCATGCCTTGTCAGTAGTTGAGAGTGCCAAGATGTCAAATCTGAATGTGTTTTTTATCTTAAGGGATAGGTCAGTTACTTCGGCCTGGGGACTCACTCTGTTTTTGACTTTGGTGATGGGGGTAATCCTGTTTTTTTTAATGTCCGATGGGGGAGTTAGTGTGATTTGAATTTGGACACGGGTTCATACTTGCCTAAAATGCATCGTGCCAGCCACAAATTTTATCATTCAGTAGCATATTTTCGGCGCGACCTTTGGGTGTGTAACTTTAATAATCAGACGTATTTTTCGGCGCGCCTTTTGGGCTCGTGACTTTAATATGTCAGACATTTTTCAGCACGCTCTTCGGGCGCATGGTTTAAATATATCGGAGATGTAAATCGCATTTTCCCGAACCAGAGCATAATTTCCGCTCCGCTGACCTACGCAAAAATCAACTCTTAACGGATGGCGCTAAGCTGTTGCCGTATAAAAGAGGCATGTGGTTTACGACGATGATAAATCAGTGATAACTGGATGTTTAATATTTTTCGACGCGCATGTCAGGCGCGGTACTTTAATATATCAGAGATATATAGAGATACCTTGATCTTTGCAAATTGAAAGTCTGTTTTGCAAAGTGTACTAGTCATAAAATCTGCAGTTCATATGAAAAGCATGACAAGTTCCTGATACTTTTCTGTTTCCTCTATGAGAATTCAGTATGAGAAAGCGACATGCATTTATATTTCTTATATTTCATTATATGTTTGATACAGTGACATATTTTAGAAGATATCTTTCGTTCTCATTGATGCATCTATTTTCCTTCATGACTGACATAATAGTTAAGCATAGGCGGTTTTTGTCACAGTAGCTAGTTAGGTGCATGTCTAGAGGAATCAATGCTGTGGTTTCAGCTGTACCGGCGAACACATGATTGTACTGATAAAAGTTCAAACAATATGTTCGTGTTTTTGGCATGAATTTCAAGATATTCACATGAATTATTGATCGAGGGTGATTTCCTATAAGCGGCTGTTTGTGTTTGTTTAGCGGTCTTTGACTTCGGGCAAATTACTATCAGTCAGCGCCGCAAACGCTACAAAAACGCCATGTGAAGCGAGTGACCGGAAGATAAGGGCGACTGCTGCCATGTCAAGTCGCCGCCATTGCCCTCCATGTACTCACTTGTGGTTCGAAATACCGTCCAGCTTATCAAATAATTACATGAGGCACAGAGAAATCCACCGTCCAATAACATTCGCAGAGATTTTGTGTACACTGTCAAGAGGTAACCAACAATCGTGAGCAGAATCGCTCGGCGGTGTCACGATGTCACCGATGTTCAGTTGCACCTCCGGCTGCGATGTTTCGAAGTTCAACAAGTGATCATCTGGATCATGTCATGTTTGAAAAATCACGGAATAGCAGAAATATGTCCGAAATAAAACTCTACCAAGATGTAGGTTTATCAAGATTTGCTCACCATAAAATACAAAAAGTTTACTCCATATTACTCTGCTAACTGTTTCACTGTCAGCATCACCGTAGCAATTATACATCGTTTTCATTTTTATCATAGAACCATTGGGTCTATGGTTTTATTTCTGTTTCATAGTCTGTGTCATTGAATAGTTAAACTTACAAGCAAATGCTCTTTTAATTTTCACTATTTTACAGTAGTTTGTTTTGGCGTGTGCTCCTCGTTATCCATTGTGCTGAAGTTTGTATGGACGTTACACGCCACTCATACACTCTTGAAAAACGACGATGTGAAGAGGTGGGCGTAGTAATTGGTTATGTGATGGGGTCAACCATAGCGGTCAATTCAAATCATCTGGACGCCCACACAAACATTGAACATTGCTGTAAAGAGCAAGGAGGCGGTTTTATATTTGATTGAAGCCATCTATGGTCAGTGTTTGGGTTGCCTATTGATTTGACTGGGGATTTTTGCCATCGAAAAATATGTAGAAAATGGCAGAATTTGTCCCTTTAAGAGAAAAGGTCCTCTTAGATACTGTGCACATTAGATTTGGCTACAACTTATAAAAGTAGCTCTCTACGGTATGGCTTCTAAAGATATGTTATTGGATCAATGGCAGGCAAGTCTAAACATCACCCATGAAAGTTTTTGATTTACTGCTTTCTCTCTTTGATATTAGTGATTGACATCAATTTACGTACAACAGTTCAGGACATCTGGTTATACACGGAAAGTGTGAAATACATCAACAGCTCATTCAATTAAAATACTGTACTCAAACTTTAAAACTGACGCTTTCAAATTCCTATCTTATAACTGACATGTCAACAATATCATTAAAAGCAAAGAATGACTGAATGTTTAAAATATACCGAATTATATATATATATATATATATATATATATATATATATATATATATATATGGTCAAAAAGGGGAACATTTTATTTATATATATATATATGTATATGTATATGTATATGTACATATACACACACACACACACACACACACACATATATATATATATATATATATATATATATATATATATATATATATATATATATATATATAATGAATCCGTGGCAATACGCGTCCAACGCTTTTCATTTGGCCTCGCATTTAAATGTAAAAAGGGATAAAGACACCTTTTCTGTTTTACGTTAAATCGTGATAAAACGCTAACTTGTCTTTAAGCCCGTTTCCGTTACGTTGCTACGCATTCCGAAAAATTTATAACAAAATAAGGGTACCCCTCTTCTCCATGGCAAAACGCGCCCAAGACTTTTAATTTGGCCTCGCATTTAAATGTAAAAAGGGACAAAGACACCTTTTCTGTTTTACGTTAAAACGTGATAAAACGCTAACTTGTCTTTAAGCCCATTTTCGTTACGTTGCTACGCATTCCAAAAAATTTATAACAAAATAAGGGCGCCCTCTCGCCAAACGGGGGGTCTAATTGCATCCAATCGTTTCATCGTGACTGCCAATAAAAGTACTAGACACTCGAAGCAAAGATTTTCAAGTGGCTATGCCTGGGGGAAAAACAAAAAAACGGCACTTTTTTATTTTTCCTTTCAATGCTTTTCAAATGAAAACTTCCTGTTGCAGTGTATATAGGACATTCCGCCCACTGTTGATGTACTGTATGAGATTCAGTCTCTCTCTGTTGTACGCCGAAGGTTCAATGTATCAAGCATAAAAACCATTCAGTTTTGCAACAATGTAGCAAACTAATTAACAAGTACAGAGTAAGTTGCCAGACTAAACATGCTATTAAAGGTGTCTATCGTTCACTGCAGAGTGCAACATTTCGCAAACATCTTAGATCAGATCAGTGCAAAAAACAACGATTAGCGGGTTAAATTGGTTGGAGGCGTGTTACCACATCATAATAACGTCGATGTTCTATTACGTTGGGCGGTTTTTCCGTAAAAACACAAATGCATGTGCGACGTTTTTGCAGGCATTGTAATTTTAAAAAGAAAAAAACAAGAGGTTGCAGCCCGCAAAACAGCGCATCCGATATGTGAATGGAGAAACCATGGCAATACGTATGTTTACATGTTTTTTTCCGCAAAAAACACGTAAACATACGTATTCACCATTTTACACAAAAGACAAAATATATCAAAAATGGATTGCAGACTGCAAAATAGTGCACCCGTCCGGAGTTGAGTTTCTTTTGGCATATTTATTTCACTGTTGTCAGCCCGTTGGCTTTTAATGTCTATTCGCGATTCCAAACTTGAAGTTTTAATTTTTAAAAAGTGCATGGTAAATTGGGCGGGGGTAAGAGCGTTTGACCTCAAACCCCCCCCCCCCCGTCCCCAAACAGAACTTTTGGAAGTGCTAAAATACGACCACTTTTCATTATCAACAAACGACGTTACCAACGCTCGGGAAACTACACAATTGACACAAATTGAACGAACCATGGCAAAAGAGTACAGAAGGCCTCCGCCTTGGGCTGGTTTGGTACATGCCAAACTGAATTATCAAAATGTGCGACTTTGTGCAAAGTTATCGAATACAGTCAAGCCGCCTCTCTATGTAGGCGCGTCTACTTGACGAGTTTTAATTAGGAAATCAATCATTTAAAAAACTACTTATCTGGTTATGTGATAAATTTTTCACTTCAACGAGTTCGCGGACAAGCTTTGGGTCAACCCCATCCATCGTACCACCTTTTGCAATCTGTTGAAAACAGTGCTTATTATTTTCCAATTTGGCGGGAACTCAATTTTAAGTAGCACAATATCTGCGTAAACAAAAGTGGTGTGAATTATTTGTACAAATATAAAAAGTTCGGTAATTAATTGTTACATCGTGGCAAACCTAAGTAATTAATTGTGCGTACAGTTCATGTACTTTGGATAGAACACGCATACTTTAACACTGAAAGAGAAAAAGATTATTTGAAAATGAAAACACAAAAAACACCACATTTTCATGTTTTCTTTTTCCTAGGCATAGACACTCGAACATTTTTGTTTGGAGTGTCTAGTGTTTTAAGTACTTAACAGGCAGTCACGATGAAACGAATGGACGCAATTAGACTCCCGTTTGGTGAGAGGGGTACCCTAATTATGTTATAAAGTTTTCGGAATGAGTAACAACCTAATGAAAACGGGCTTAAGACCAATTATCTTTTGATGACCTTATAATGAAAAACATAAAAAAGTGTCTTTATTCCTTTTTACATTTGAACACGAGATCAAAGGAAAACCGTTGGACGCGTTTTGCCACGGATTCCCTCTCACCAAACGGGGGGTCTAATTGCGTCCATTCGTTTCGTCGTGACTGCCAATAAAAGTACTAGACACTCGAAGCAAAGATTTTCCAGTGGCTATGCCTTGGGAAAAAACAAAAAAGCGGCCCTTTTTTATTTTTCCTTTCAACGCTTTTCAAATGAAAACTTCATCTTGCAGTGTATATAGGACGTTCCGCCCACTGTTCATGTACTGTATGAGATTCAGTCTCTCTCTGTTGTACGCCCAAGGTTCAATGTGTCAAGCATAAAAACCATTCAGTTTGCAACAATGTAGCAATCTAATTAACAAGTACAGACATGCTTTTAAAGGTGTCTATCGTTCACTGCAGAGTGCGACATTTCGCAAACATCTTAGATCAGACCCGTGCGAAAAACAACGATTAGCGGGTTAAATTGGTTGGAGGCGTGTTACCACATCATAATAACGTCGATGTTCTATTACGTTGGGCGGTTTTTCCGTACAAAACACAAACGCATGTGCGCCTTTTTTGCAGGCATTGAAATTTAAAAAGGAAAAAAAAGAGATTGCAGCCCGCAAAATAGCGCATCCGATATGTGGATGGAGAATCCATTGCGGCAAGCCTGCGTCTTGAGTTGAAATGTGCTGAAGTGCGGATTTCAGAATTGTCACGACCGACACATGTGTGTGTGTGTGTGTGTGTGTGTGTGTGTGTGTGTGTGTGTGTGTAATATGACATGTTGAATAGTTCGGGTATAAGAAAAAAACCTGAAGAATGTGTTTACCAGTAAATTCTTTGTTTTGCATCCGCTCTTCAAAGGTACGTGTACGTTGTAAGTGGTAAACACATCCAAAACATTTACAGGTTTAACAGCAATTTTCTACTGTCTGGTATGTTTTAAAGGCACAGTAGCTGTAATTTTTGAAAATATTTCCAGTATTTTTGTTCTGTGTGTTACCTACAGTGTCTTCTACTCCCTACATGATGTTAATGTGCCAAGGATTCAGCTTGTCACCACAGTCAATATATGCATTACAAGCAATATTATTGTTGACAACTGACTTTTAGTCCGCACTAAAAGTCAAATATCAACAATAACATGCAGGGCTCGAAATTAGCGGTAGTCCCGCGTCCACAGACTACCAACTTTTCCCTGGGGCTACCAAAGTCCATGAAATGGTAGCCCACACGGCCTACCAAAGCCTGGGCCATGAAATTACTTAGTGGGCGACATGATGTTGATCGCTGACGCCACTACACACAAGCTATACCGACGCTCATACAGTCAACCCAGCTGGACACAGAAAGGACATTTCGAATTTGTTGCGACAAACTTTCAATAAAATATCATTTATATCTGAATTTATGTACTTGGATAACAGGCTCGAGAAATGATGACCAATGAAAATTCATTTTCATATTTATTAATCACAAATTAACAATCACAATTAGACACAAAATTATTCAAACTGCAAAGAAAAAGCTGTCGGGCCATTCACACATTTAGCTTTCCGACGTGTACGAGATCATCCCATGATATGCTGGGGAAATATAGCCAAAATTGCCACGAAAGTATTAGGAACATGACTGTACCAAGTTGTCATCCTGAAATTCATAGCAAATCTATTTTTAGCCATGTTATGTTTACACGTGCTGAGTGAAAAGTCGTTGTCATTGCGAACATCAAAGCTCTGCGTATGTGTGAATAGGTCGTCAAACGTTGAGGCGTCACCGTCGACCACTACACATGCTATACCGTTCTCCTATGGTCATGATCTGCAGATATTGATGTCAAAAGACTAGAAAATTCACTCACTGGATAGAATCATGCAAAATAAATCGTTCATTGTCAGGATATAAATAAAATATTCTTTACAAAAAAACCCTCTTCATTCATGCATGGGCTACCAGACCTTGTCGCTGGGCTACCAACTTCAAAAAATGGTAGCCCAATGGGACAACCAAGGTAAAAAGTTAATTTCGAGCCCTGACATGGCACTGTACAAGCATACATACTTTGTTCAGAACCTCTATACTTGGCACTTGGGCATGTTTTAGTGAATAGATTTCAACTCAAGATGCAGGCTTGCCGCAATGGGTTCTCTATTCACATATCGGATGCGCTATTTTGCGGGCTGCGATCTCTTGTTTTTTCTTTTTAAATTACAATGCCTGCAAAAACAGCGCACATACGTTTGTGTTTTTACGGGAAAACCGCCCAACATAATAGAACATCGACGTTATTATGATGTGGTAACACGCCTCCAACCAATTTAACCCGCTAATCGTTGTTTTTCGCACTGATCTGATCTAAGCTGTTTGCGAAATGTCGCACTCTATAGTGAACGATAGACACCTTTAAAAGCATGTCTGTACTTGTTAATTAGTTTGCTACATTGTTGCAAACTGAATGGTTCTTATGCTTGATACATTGAACCTTGGGCGTACAACAGAGAGAGACTGAATCTCATACAGTACATGAACAGTGGGCGGAACGTCCTATATACACCGCAAAATGAAGTTTTCATTTGAAAAGCATTGAAAGGAAAAATAAAAAAAGTGCCGCTTTTTTGTTTTTCCCCCAGGCATAGCCACTTGAAAATCTTTGCTTCAAGTGTCTTGTACTTTACATGGTAGTCACGATGAAACGAATGGACGCAATTAGACCCCCCCGTTTGGCGAGAGGGGTACGATTATTTTGTTATAAATTTTTCGGAATGCGTAGCAACGTAGCGAAAACGGGCTTAAAGACAAGTTAGCGTTTTATCACGTTTTAACGTAAAACAGAAAAGGTGTCTTTATCCCTTTTTACATTTAAAAGCGAGGCCAAATGAAAAGCGTTGGACGCGTTTTGCCACGGATTATAATGTTCCACCTTTTGTTTTACTTTGCCGCGCAGGGGGAGTCAACCTATTTCGAAATTTGGAATAGGGAGGTCACCTTGTCTTCGAAAGTTGGGAATCAAGGGTCGGGAGGTCAACCACTTTTAGACGCCGGTAAAAAATAATCCACTGCCCCCCTTCCCTAGGCCAAAGAAACTGGCCAGTTCCTAACAGATGAAACTTTTCCTTTCACTTCACTTCATTTCAGGGAGGATAATGACCAGGCTAGTATAGCCAGCGTGATCCCGGACGTCTTGGGCCCAAAGCTGATACACAGGACAATGCGGATTTTCCTCAGCTCAACATTTACTGACACAAAATTGGATCGTAATATGATGATGCAGCGTGTGTTTGAGCCAATACGAAACATGTGTCGGGAACACGGAATTGCATTTGAGGTGGTCGATTTAAGATGGGGTACGTAGATATAATTAAAATAACTTAAATAATAGCACTTTAAAAATACTTTATCTCTACTGGGACAGTTGACTACCCATGGATAATGCAGCATGGACCAACCCCATTTCCTTGCATGTGAAAATGAAAGAAAATAATTATGTAATATTGTCAATCCCTGAAACTTTTATCAGAGACGTTGCCAGAAAACCCATGATGTTAAATGTATACGTATATGTCATCATCTTTCATTTAAAAGTAAAATGTAAAGAGCATATTTTTATCTCAGAAAAGCTGGTGACTGACCAGATCTAAAAACAAATCAAGAAAATTAGACGATTGTCGGATTTTGATGCCGGTCTTGTCAACTTTTACCAAATTACTATACAGCCATTTTCATTTTCCGCAGCGTTCTCAGACAGTGAACTCAGCGATTTTACAATATTTTGCGTAATTCGAGCCGGAACAATTAATGGAAGATAAAGCCTTATCAGGATGAGTGTGCATAAAACATTTTCCCGACCTCTAGATCCAGTTTTACGGGTGCAGCCAACGAACAATGCAGTTTTAATAATATTATTATGATAAGATATATTGTGCAGTACATGCTCATGTGAACTGACTACTTTTCAGTCCAGAGTGTAATTAACTATCTGTTCATAATTTGACCTCCGACTGAAAATTTTTCTACATACCCTCCCGCACTCAAACTTCATTTTTTACCCACTCCCCACATATTTTTGCCTGTTCCCCTCCCCATCGTGGATTTTTGAAGCTCCTCTGCCCTGTGGTGAAAAAAATTGTCAATTTCCTCTGCATTGGAAAAAAAATTCTCATTAAAATTTTATCATTACCCTGCAGACATGAAGGTCCCCTGCCTTGTGATGAAAAGAAACGTCGATTTTCCCCTGCCCTGTAAAAGAAATCCCCTTAAAATTAACACACCCCTGCAAACATATACTGCAGTGGCCTTCTATTTGGTTTCCATCCCAAATGATATGATGTACTTTCCCTGTTCCCCTCCCCTGAAACGCCATACCCATATTTTATTTTATCAATAGGCTCAACTTCCCCTGTTCCCGTTTTACAAGTTACCTCCCCTCTCCTTGTTTTTCCCCAATCACGTCCCCAGGCAAATCAACCGATCTGCCCTGCCGGACAAAAAAAAATTAAATCTGCTTCCTGCCAGCTAAAAACACGTCCCCTGCCCAAGCAAAAGTAAAATTTCCCCTGTCCTCAAAAAATGGCTCCCGTAAGAGTTTTTTCGATGAATAGTTACGTTGGTTACACCTGGTTTTACGCGTGAACATGAATGAGTGTGTGTATCTGGTTTCGTGAAGCATTGCAACAGGCATGCATGGCAAACATTCATTAGAATAGCCAAGCTCTGCTATTATTCTTTACTTAAAAATTGGAAATATGTCGTAACAATTGGGTTGGAGTAACCAATCCTATAATCCCTTCATTTCAAGCATTACCTCTTATCATCTTTAATGTCAGGGATTCGACAACAAGCTACATCCGATCATCGTACTTTGCAAATCGCCCTCGAAGAGGTGAGACGTTGCCAGGATACCTCCCTTGGGATGGCTTTCATTGCAATCCTCGGAGATAAGTATGGTTGGAGACCGCTGCCTCCAGTGATTCATCACCGAGAAGTCGAGACTCTCCTCAGCAATCTTGAGAATGGGGACCATGAGTTGGCGGAAAACTGGTACCGCCGAGACGACAATGCCTTAGAACCCTGCTATGTGCTGCAGCCCATCACTCAACAGTTCAATGTCTGTGCAACTACAAAAGAAGAGAGGGACGACGCCTGGAATAAATGGTCGTCAGTGGAACAGACAATTACAAGAGGCCTGAAGGAAGCTATTGAAAAGGTTGCCCTCAGTGAAAAAGAGAAGAAGAAATATACAACTTCAATCACGGCACAGGAGGTTGGAGCTGGCATAACATTTGATCCGTTTGCAGCAGACAGAGCATTGGCTATTGACAGGAGAATTAATGATATCGATATGCAATCTAAACTTGCAAGGAGGTACATTAATTACAAGGTATTTTCAAAGAATAAATTCAAATTCTCTATTCAAAAATATGTAGATGAGATAAAGTTAGTCAGACGTACAGTATTACGTTCAGAAACACAGCTGAATATCTTCAACACAGTGACATAAGTCATTTCAGTACTGTCATTATAATCACACACTTTTATCAAGTTGACGATGATGCGTAACTCTGATTATTATCATCTGGTTCTTTTTTATGAATGTTTCCATAATTATGATTTGGCAAAAACAATCTAGAAAAATAGGTAGATTAGACAATTCACATCAAATCATAGTCCAAGGAGTTGAAGCATCTATGATTAAATCGGCCTGGCCATCTCCACATTCAAGGATGTCAGAGTGACAACGAATCAATGCAAACTCTTTTTACCAGGGTCAACATGTCGATGAAGAGAGCATGGAACTGATGAAGAAACTCAAAGAAGAAGAATTATCGAAGAAACTTGGAACTGATCGATTATTTGTGTTTCGTGATTTGAAATGGCAAGAAGATGGAATAACCATGAAATTCCATGGAGATTACATCGATGGTAAGAAATGATGTTTGTTACTTACTACAGTGTTAAACATAACATTTGACAGCTCTTTACTTGGCTGCTGTTTTACTTTTCTCTCGCATTTTGGGTTTTTTACATACACTTACACTTGTACTCCAATTAAGCTTTATCCAACTTACGATCACGGTTATTCAAATAACATGTCATATTAAGTTTTCGAAAGCAGTACAACTGTTGCTACATTCAATGCAGCTGATAGATTTAATGCATACTGAACTGCGTTTTTTGATGCAATGTCTAAAAACCGTCTCACAAGTTTTTACTAATCCATCTTGCCATTGCATCAACCAAGCAACAAAAGTGTCTAAACTATAGGAAGTTTTTTTCTCTATTGTTATAGAAATGTGTGAGAACGTGAAGTCAGTCTTGGAAAACAATTTGAAGGATATCATAAAAGACCTGGGTACTCTTGACAGAGTAGAAGAAGAGATCGCTCGACACAAGTTGTTTTGCCACGAACGCACCATTCACTTCATCGGCAGAGCAAACATCCTATCAGCCATTCACAAATACATCGACGGAGAAGATCCCATGATGCCATTGGTCGTATACGGCGAATCGGGCGTTGGGAAGACTTCCCTTGTTTCCAAAGTTGTGCATGATATTCAAAACAACGACGTTCACTCCAATCTGGCAATAGTATATCGTTTCTGTGGCACTTCATCACACTCTTCCACAGGCCGTGGTTTGCTCCTGTCGCTGTGTCAACAAATCTCCCGTATTTACGGCATCGCTGAAGGTACAATACCTCAGACCTACTCTGGCCTAGTTGAAGAGTTCATCAAGATATTGAACAATGCATGTAAGAAATTACAGTTGGTCATACTTATCGATGCTCTCGATCAGTTGTCTGATGAGAATGGAGCTCGACGATTCCTTGAATTTATCCCTAGACGTATTCCACGGTTCGTGCGATTCATCGTTACCACCTTGCCCGAAAGTGGTGGATGTCTCGAAAGACTGAACGCATTCGGACTTCATACATCTCATTTCATACAGGTGAGTTAGGTACACCATCAATTCATTGAATAAGGCTGCCTGAACGAACATGATTAAAAACTTAGATTTTGGACCAGAGATAACAATAAATGAGAATACACATACAAGTCCTTTTATACTTATATATTTTATCACTTTGAATACATCCGTGTTGTTCGTTTTCGCTTTCGTTTTTGTTATTTATGACTCATCCAACAGGCGAACCCAAGTAAAGGATGAGGTACCCATAACCCCCTACCCAATGGAGCAATGAGGAGTAAAGTGCCTATCGCAGGGGCACAACTCCGTACTTGAGTCTCCAACTCACCATCCTCTGACAGTGAGTCCGTTATTCTCCACATAGGGGGTCTCGAACTCATCATCCTCCGATAGTGAGTCCGATACCCTAACCACTACCCCAAGATGTCTCCTGGCATCGTGTGGCATTGGTCAAGGGCAGTGGTTTTCATCACAAATTAGCCTGTCTCCTGTCTGTGACCATGCTTGTGCACGGACACGAAAACAAAAGCAGGTCTAATTTCAATGGTCTGTTTGTGACATCATCTTATGAATATGAATATTTTGCGTGTCTAGTTTACGTGTCTAGTTTGTGGTATTCAGTGCACAGCACATGCACGGATACATAAAAGTATATACCAATGCTGGGCAAGTGCATGTAATAATCACATATATTATATTAAATACAGAGTGTATGGCAGGGAGAGTAAGGTTCGAAACATCTTCAGCTTGATGACTTTGTGCATCTTCAGCAGATGACTTTGTGTACGTTCATCAATTCGGTGCCTCAAAATTTTAATAATGCTCGATGCTCTAGCACTGACATCTCATACATTTTCTTTAGATAAAGAGACTGGACCCATCTGATGGCCCGGCTATTTTAGATGCCCGGTTGAAATCGGTTGGTCGAACTTTGACAAATGAACAACGTGACATGGTACTTTCAGCATTCAATTCCTGTACATTACCTTTGTACCTTCAACTAGCATTTCAAAGATGCCGGGAATGGCCATCCTACAAGTAAGTCTGATCCCCGTCGAATGTTTTAAAAACTTGTTTATTGTCCCTCACTATTAAGCTGACACTATTACTCCATAAGAAATCTTTGCGACAAAATATGAACAATTACTTTCTCAGCTGTTTTTAATAATATGAACACAATTGTGGGTTACGAAGGCATGTGCATGGGGGCTCGCTGTTATCTCGTGCTCTTGTGATGCCCACTAAATACATAATGCATGCATCTTGTGTCTTCAATCATGAACCTTCTGTTATACGCAGGCTCGATAAGAGAAACGCGTTACATATTCGCCACATTTAGCCTGCGTTTTCTCTTTTTATTATAGAAATAACGGGCGACGCGCTGACCATTAACGTTTATTTGTGGGCAAGGGCGAGAGGAAAGCCAAAATTTAACGGGCGAGGCTTGCCGAGCCCGTTAATTTGGCTTTCCTCGAGCCCGCGCCCACAAATAAACGTTAATGGTCAGAGCGGAGTCTGTTATTTCCATTATATTATCAGCGAACCCAAGAAAACCGTCAAAATTTCCGAAAATTTCAGGAGCGAACGACAATTGGGCCCCAGAAACTGAGCATTACGCGACGCACTGTCACGCGCGCTGAAAAAAATTGGCAAATCCGGAGATGTTTTCAGAAAAAAATATCTAAACTTGACCTACAAGTGCTCCATTTTATTTTGTGATTGATTATGATTTACGTTTGAGCTGTAAAGTTACGATACTTTGAGTTGTTAGTCTTATTATTCATATTCACGGGCATGTAAACAAACCATTACTGTGTATTTGTGGTCAGTCACGTGGTTCAGCTCGACCAATCAAAATGCGACGGGCAGGACATGGTAATATAATGATATTTACCTTCCATAACCCTTAGCCTAAAAACACATTTTCTTCCCTGTTTTAATGTTCCATTCCTTTGAATTATTTCATAGGGGTCTACAAAAATGCAAACTTGAAGTCGATGTTCCCGGCATGATAAATGCTTTCTATGAATCATTAGAGCACTACCACGGGAAGCTACTTGTGCAACGTGTATTGGGTTTGCTAGCTGTATCCAGTGAAGGCATCAATCCAGATGAATTTCTCGACATTCTTAGTTGTGATGATGAGCTGTTAGATGACGTGTTGGAATGGCATAAACCACCACAACGGAGGCTGCCACCAGTGTTGCTAGTACGACTGCGCCATGATCTTGGGAATTTTTTGGTTCAAAGAGGAGCACAAGGGGCCATCGTACTGTCTCTTTATCATAGGCAGTTCATAGAAGTCGCACAAAACCGTTACCTGGATGAAAATAGATTGAAGGCCACTTTTCTAACCCTGGGGAAATTTTTCGCTGGAGATTACTATACACTGTTCGGAAAAGATCGCGCAATCTCAGCACAGCCTTTAGCATATAGTCCAAAGGCCCTGAACATGCGTAAATTAAGTCAGCTAGCTTCTTCGTTTTTAAATGCCAGAGAGTACAAACGACTTTGTGACATCCTCTGCGATCTGAAGTTCGTGCAAGCAAAGTGCACGGCAGGTATGGCGTATGACCTACTGTCTGAATGTAGCAAGGGTGTTGCCGAAGTGCATGCAGCAAAACATCAAGAAGACGTGGTCGATGACAGTGTTATTTCAGACTTTGAAGATATGCTAGGATTCCTTCGTCGGGAAACACACATCATCAGCAAGGCGCCATTGCTTACATATCAGCAGATGCAGAATGCACCAGTTGGTACAACACCTGAGAGGGCAGCAAGAAGATGGAGAGAGCAAGTTAGGGGTGCTACTCAAGATGACCACATTCCAATACCTCCAGCATGGATTGAATTCATCAACAAACCATCAGAAACAGAAGCCTACAAACAACAACTAAGTGGACATCAGAAAACAGTCCTCTCCGTTACATTCTCCAATGACGGCGATGTCATATATTCAGCTTCTGCTGATTGCACAGTCAGAGCCTGGGACAGACACACTGGGGATTTGAAAGGTCAACTTGAAGGTCATAATGGCGCAGTCACTTGTGTTCGATATTCACCTTCATCAAACAATCAGTGTATTGCCACAGCCTCAGGAGATAAGAACATCCATATATGGAGTCCTAGAACATACCAACTTCAACGAGTCATCGAAAATGCGCATGAGCAGTGGATTAACTGCATTGCATTTTCTCCAAAGGGTGATAAATTGGTCTCTTCTTCCCTGGATAAGCAGATCAAGATATGGGAGATTGAATCGGGAAAAGAGGTTGCTACCCTAATTGGTCACGAGGGTCACACAGTTTTCTGTGATTGGTCACCAGTCGACGAAAATAAAATTGCCACATGTGGGGACGACTTAGAACTGTTCATATGGGACGTTAACGAGAAATCTGTCCAATGCAAACTCACTGGACACAAAATTAAGGATAACGTCAACTTCCCTGCCTCTGATCGTCTGGAGGGTCATAAAGTAATCGATTATAAGTCGGCTATTTGGTGTGTCAGATTCTCCCACAATGGCAAGATGTTGGCATCAGCAGCGGTCGATTCAAATGCAGTTGTCTACCAAAGCAATACTGGTGACATTATTGCCACTTTCGGTCTTCCAAATGACGCCTCTGCAGTCGCCTTCTCACCCGATGATAAAATACTTGTTGCAAGTTCTTCAAGTCACATGACTGTCCACCTGTACCACATCGAGAAGAAGGAAACCCTAGCATTACTTGGTGGTCACTCTGGCTGGGTAATGGATGTTGTCTTTTCACCAGATTCCAAATTGATTGCTTCAGTGTCAGACGATAAGTCTGTTAGAGTGTGGGATGCTATGGCAGCTGAGAAACTAAGTACGATGCGGTTTCATTCCGAAAGATGTTGGAGTGTGTCATACTCACCTGATGGAAAATGGTTGGCATCTGCATCAGATGACTTCAAGGTATGGCCAGACAAAGATATTATACTAATTGCACTGAGCATTGCTTGCCAACCTATTGCTCTATATGTGTATGATGATGATGCATACCGCTTTGAGAAGGAGGAAGCAAACCTATTACGATTGATGTAAGTTTTATGGAAATTATAATCTCGTCATTGAGAACCGAATATTCGATAACTAATTTATTGAGTGTAACCACAGGCGGCCCAATCACTATTAATAAGCTTATTATTGAGTTTTTCTCAGTTTTCTCTGTCACTGTCAGTCCCTCTCCTTTTCTTCATGCTCTGACTGATCGTAGTAAATAAAATAAATGACTTTATAGCCTAACCTATAGCCTCTTGACTCTCTATTTATTTTACACCCCATTACAAGGACGTTTATCTCTCATATACACATCTTGTAATTAATTAGTCAACACAACTACTTATGCTAATCCGTTGCTTTATCAAGGGTTGGTCAACATTGCAAAGATAGAGATGTATTAAATGAAAATTTTAGTAACCTTTGCTATCTTTCGTGATGTTGACCAACCCGTAAAATCCCTGATAAGTCCACGGATTAGCATAATTAGTTGTGTTGACTAATTAATTACAACATGTGTGTATGAGAGATATACTTCCTTGTAATGGGGTGTAAAATAAATAAAGAGTCACAGAGGCTAGGTTAGGTTATATAACCATTTATTTTATTTACTCCGATTAGTCAGAGCATGAAGAAAGGGAGAGAAAATGATAGAGAAAACAGTGAGAAAAACTTAGTAATAGTGATTGGGCCGCCTGTGGTGTAACATGTAGTATTTTCCCATTCCATCTCAGGTGTGCATTTGGAACACGGAAACATTCAAACCAGCGATCATCTACGAGGGCCACGACAAGAAACGTACCTTTTCATGTGGAGTCCGTGCATGCACCATTTCAAACAATGGTGAATTGGTCGCGAGTGGAGGTGACGATCTTACAATCCGGGTCTGGACCAGAGACGAAGGAGAAACCAAGAGCGTAATTCGATGTGATCCGTTCTTACCATGGTGTCTACGGTTCTCAAAAGATGACAAGAGAATCATTGCAGTCGGAGAGTTCTCACAGTCCGTACAAGTATGGGACTGGGAAAACCAAAGTAAATTAATGGAGTTGGGTGGCTTTGATAGATTCTGTCAGTACACCGAGGTTTCTCCCGATGGAGAGAAAATACTCGGGTCTTCTATTGACGACACTGCTCGTATATACAATGCTGTTGATGGAACCCTACTCCATACTATTGAACAACCAGACTGGATCACTTGTGCCTCCTTCTCTCACGATGGCAAACTCTTGGTAACTTGCTCTAGAGACTTGTTGGTTCGAATCCGGGACACTGAAACCAACAAAGTCACTTGTGAGTTATCAGGCCTAGAGTCAGAGGTACGGATAGTCTGTTTCTCCCCCGATGACAGATATGTAGCATCAGCTGCTCTTGACCAAAGTGTACGAATCTGGGATATTGAGAAGCAAGAGCAAGTACACGTGTTCCACACAGTGTCCGGAGTCTGGGCATTGGCATGGAACCCAAAACATGCAAACCTACTTGCTGCTGGTGACGCTGTGGGATATGTGTACTGCTTGCGGATCAATGAAATCCAGTAGATGGTCACAAAGTCGGCAGTGAGGTACAATGTTACAATAGAATTTCTCTGTAATTTTTGCTTCTTGGGAATAATTGAGACCAATATGAATGGATACGATCTGTCAGTTGAACAATTATTCCATAACATATCAAATTGATGACCTAGTATAACATTTTGAAATAGTAAGTAACAGGATTATCAGTTCAAGCATTTGCACAATAAGGTGCAGATTTAAAATGAAGAATGGTATCAGAGAACTATTTCACACTAATTCAAACTTTCTGTAGATGACAACGTCATCGTTTTTTCATTTTGAAAGAGCGCTTATTTGAATCTTCTTCTTGTTTAGTCTGGTCCGCTGTCCCGTATCTGCCGCTGACCTAACTACTCACGAAAATAGGGTCCCTAGTTTTGTAAACAGCGCAGCCAGCGGTAGAAATTGGGCAGGGGACCAGACTGCTACTTGTTGGCCGTCCTATTGCTGTGCGCATGTGTGTCTTGTTGACAGCAGCACCTCCAACCTAAGACAATAAATAAAGTCATCTCATTTTGGAAAATGTTTATCATTATACATGGTAGCCTAGGGGAGAACTATGAATATTTTTTCCAACACAAAACTAGCTAAGGCTGTGTATTTATAGACGTTATATAGGATGGTTACAAGTGTATGAATGTGCAAGAAATTTGATTTTGGAATTTCACCAAAATGTTGATTCACTTTACATGGTAGACTGGGAGAAAAATATGAACAATTTTTCCGATATCAAACTAACAATATCTATGTATTTATAGATGTTTGATAACTCATTTTAATGTACTTCATTAGACTAGGGTGGTTACAAGTGGATGTGTGTGTGCAAATTTGATTTTGGGATTTCGCTGAAATGTTGATTCACTAAACATGGTAGTCTATGAGAGAATTATGACCAATTTTTTCAAATATAAAACTAACAATATCTGTGTATTTATAGATGTTTGATGATTCATTTTATTGTACTTGATTAGACTAGGGTGGGTACAAGTGGATTTGTGTGAAAGAAGTTTGATTTTGGAATTTTGCTGAAATGTTGTACATTGTAGTCTATGAGGAAACTATGAGTAATTTTTTCCAATACAAAAGTAGCTTAATCTGTGTATTTATAGACATTTGATAATTCATTTTAATGTACTTGATTAGACTAGGGTGGTAACAGGTGTATGAATGTGCAAGAAAGTTGATTTTGGAATTTCACCTGGATGTTGTTTCACTATACATGGTAATCTATGACAGAACTATGAACGTTTTCTTCCAATATAAAGCTGACAATATGTGTGTATTTATAGACGTTTAATAGCTCATTTTAATGTACTTGATTAGACTAGGGTTGTTACAAGTGGATGTGTGTGCAAATTTGATTTGGGAATTTCACCGCAATGTTGGATTTTCTATACATTGTAGTCTATGACAGAACCATGAACAATTTCTTTTTCCAACACAAAACTAACAACATCTATGTATTTATAGACGTTCGCTGATTCATTTTAATGTAGTTGATTAGACTAGGGTGGTTAAATGGATGTGTGTGCAAATTTGATTTTGGAATTTCACTGAAATGTTGATTCATTATACATGGTGGTCTATGAGAGAACGATGAACAATTTTTTTTCAATACAAAACTAACAACATCTATGTGTTTATAGACGTTTTATAATTCATTTTAAATGTATTTGATTATAATAGGGTAGTTACAAGTGCATGTGTGTGTAAAAAATTTTATTTTGGAATTTCACCGCAATGTTGGATTCACTATACATTGTAGTCTATGAGAGAACCATGAACAATTTTTTTCAATGTAAAACTAACAATTATCTGTGTATTTATAGACATTTGATAATTAATTTTAATGTGCTTGATTGGACTATATATGGTAGTGTATCAGAGAACCATGAGCAATTGTTTTCTAATATAAAACTAATTATATATTTGTGTTTATGGACATTTGATAATTCATTGTAATGTGCTTAATTAGACTAGAATGGTTACAAGTGGATGTCACTAACTATCAGTGGTTCAGGATGGTCCTACTTAAATTTGTAAATCACAAATGTCCCATAGACCTGGTAACGTATTACCTTGAATGAAAATGATTATTGGACCAGTTTAATGTCATATTACAAGTGGATGTCAGTGCAAGAAATATGATTTTGGAATTTCACCAAAATGTTAATTCACTATACATGGTTGTCTATAAGAGAACTATGAACAATTATTTACCAGTATAAAACTAACAATATCTGTGCATATATAGACGTTTGATAATTGATATACACTTTGCCACCTGTCCCGTATAATTTTGTCTCTAGTCTTTCATAAGTTTTAGTTGTTCAAGGTGCTTTATGTAGGATACTACTGCATCTTCTGTGCTTGGGAAGCTTGTGGATAATGTGTATGTATATAAAAGAATCGGTGTATTTCGCCAGTGATTTCCTATTCAGGAAATATCACGTGGACAATTAGAGATTAGGCTATAAAATCAGCTTCTGTTCAGAATGTTGTTATCCCCTTAGTAAAAGTTTCCAATAAATAAACTTACATTTGTTCTTCATATAATAAGTGCCTTAGTTTGTCAATGTACGAAGATATTAATCATAAAAGTATTCCATCACATTCTTTGGTAAATTTGCTAAATGCAAAAAATCAAGTTTATCTCTAATAGAAGCACTGTACAACATGTAAAATGGGACCTATTGCTTAGAATGGTCATTGTCCGCATAATAACCATGTCGTTTTGCTATACATTACTACGCACCGTGTAAGTTAATTACACTTCTATTTCTTTTCAGAATATAACCATTTCCTATTATGACTCACAGATTTCTGTATAGATTTAGACACGTATAGATAAAAAGCAGTTTCATCCATCTTAGTTTACAACTTGAGAACAATGTGACGTTTTCTTTAGTTTATTAAACTCCCTTATTAATGCAATTGTTTTGTGTGTTATTTTACTGGCTTTACACATCCTCAAGTGTAAATACACAAAGTAATGTTTGACTACCAATAGCACCAATAAATCTTAACAGCAGACTGTCCATGGAGATGAGGTACATCCATGGACAGACAGACTTACTGACTGGCTGACAAACTGACTGACCATAGAGGTGTTACCTCCATGTCAGACAGCTTTATGCATCTTACAAAGTTTATACTTTAACAAACCATGCCATACAGCTGTTAAAGAACAAAGTAGTACATGCTTCTCAACACAACACTGATTTTCTTGAATGGGTGCAATAGATTCATTATCTGTGATAATTGAATCACTGTCACAGTTTTATTGGACATTACTGCTTGCATGGTCTTCAGATATCTGTAAATGACCTTGTCCTCACACAATAATAATAATAATTATTATTATAATAATTTTTTATTGCTTGCCTGTAAATATATGACTTACATCACATTTGTGGCAATAAAAGTATAATACAAAAATAAGTTCAAAATTTTCTCCAATACAAGATGTTAATCAACTTCGCTGACTGCTCACTATTTGAACAATGTTGTTAACTGGTTTGATAGATAATAACCAAATCGTCTAATTGTCCATGGTATCACAAAAAGCTGTATTAGACTTGCCCAAAATCTGTAGGTATACAAAGATGAAATAAAGTCTTATAGGTGAGGTGATTGCGAAATTAAATAAATGTGCCTTGGCAGGCTGTCACGTAAATCATCGGGTAAAAGGATAAATAATAGCAAAAACTAAAAGCTAAGGAGAGTGAAGGCCGAACAGAAAACCGAATTTAAGTTGTAAAATATAGCGTTTCTGTACGTAACTAGGCACAAACATTTTTAGCGCAGGATAAGATATAGAGCAGTATCAACACGGTTTTCTGTTACGGAAATATTATCCTTCAATATAGTCTGCACCAGAGGGCAATAACAAACCTATCTTTTATTGCAATAAAATAATTTGTGATAGTCAAAAAGTACCTGAGCGATTTCTTGTATCTTTCCGCCAAATGTAAGTTTAATCTCTACATTAACTTTGTTTTCTTTGTCTTGTTTATTTTCTCTGTCCTCTTTGACACGGCCATCTCATGATAAACGTAATATTGCAGAAACAAAGTTTTGAATACAATGCAACCGGAGAAGTCGGCCAGTTGCGAACTCGGCCAGCGCCGGTGCCGACCAACTCGGCCAGTGGGAGAAGTCGGCCAGGAGAAGTCGGCCACTCGCAACAAAGCAATGGCTTTGATTAAAATTAACAGCGCAGTTGTTGATTTTCACATTAACAGCCAAAACACGATTTAAACAGAATACACACTAAAACACAACATGAAACGATAGGTGATGTGTGAAGCCACTTTCCCTTTATTACACCCTCTCAGTGTTTCTGCAGATCGCGGGCGTACCGTATTAAAGTTCAGACAAACATTATGCCATTTCTTCAGTAAAATTCATGGCTTGACGATTCTTAACTAATTTGCTTCACCATCTCCTATGACTTTTTAACGAACTTCAAGTGTAACCATGACGAAGGCTGCAAAACTCGCTGCCACGATCGCGATACACCGCCATCTTTAATTTTACCCAATGTGTGTATATCATACGTGCGTTGAACTATGATCTGTGAAGTTTGCAAACATTACGCTCACCTTATGCATGACATTTAGATCGCTTTCGCATATAACTTTGGTGAGACTTCAAACAAAGAAATACTATTATAGATCATACATTCTAATTGGGTGCATACAGTACTGGCCGAGTTCGCCTACTGGCCAACTTCTCCAACTGGCCGAGTTCGTAACTGGCCGAGTTCTCCCACTGGCCGAGCTCGCAACTGGCCGACTTCTCTTGCATTCGTGTCTTATCTGACAGAGTATATTTTACTCTTATCAAAGTTAAATATAACGCATTAACAAGGAGGTCATGGAGGAATGTTCTCAGCAGATACCATTATTAGTGCAGAGGATCTAGGAAAAAACTGAACCGTTGTGAATTCATCATTTATTATCACAGAAACACATATTTTTATTGCCTTAAGTTCAATAACCACTTTGACAGTTAACCATACCGTATTATCGGGCTTTTCGTTAGAAGCCGGCAGCTTGAGAAATTGCACGGCTGGTAAGGTCATTTCTCGGCTTTAAAATCTCAAAAAAGACAATAAATGGATTAAGAAAAAAACTGACTCTGAGTATTGGTCCATTAATATCATTTACCGGAATGTAGGATTTTGCAAATGACACAATAAAATGGTAGTTTTGCTATTCCTGCTTGGCATTTGATCTGCAATCTCCTGCTTACTGAGAACGTTTTTACCAGGTACAAAATGTATTGCCATAGTTTGATTGTTGAATATTGTGACTTGTTGAATATTGTGACTCAAACACTGATCATGCGATAAAGTACTAAAACTATAAGTGTTTAATGCCATTATCAAACAGTTTACCCAGTGCAAAATAAATTGAAACACCTCTCGTGCTCTCCCCTTGGGGTGTCCTATGTCATTTTCGAACAGTTTAACTAAGTAAACACCAAATTGAAAACACCTGTCAGATTGGACCGAACTGCACTATTACATACATCAATTTCTCAAAATTTTCCAGGTCAGAGAGGGGACACCCCTCCGCCACTCTCCCCTAAATCTCTCGCGTGTTTTTCCCTGTACATTCAAATTCTGCCCTGTCAGATATCTTAGTGAAAACCTGGTCATGACACAATCCAAATTAAACTATACTGTACGATTGTATACTGATTACAGCATGAGCTTTAATATCTCCATTTTGTTGTGACTTTAATTTCATTTTGTTGGTTTCGCCGTTTTAAACCGTCATGGAATAAAGGATAAATAATCTAGCAGGGTACGACAGGATTTGAAAGGTCTTCACTATCGCTGTATTTTTGTAAATTTTACAAATACATGTATCGATATTTAACCTTTTTAAGTTTGGAGGGTTCATTCAAATTTACTGTCAGAATAAGGGTTACTCAAATTCATAATGGTAGGCTGGGGCTACTCGAAATTTCGATGTTTCCAATGAAATTACTCCGACCCCCTCTCAGGCCGTAAATAATGACGACTCCCATTACTTATCTTAGCTGGTAGTGGTCCACACTGGAAAGTGTATGTCGACACTCTCTCCAAGTAGGTGATAATCCTGGATCCGATACCTGTAGCCGTCCAAATTGCTGTTGTATGATATAAACTTGAATAGGCGACGCTAACTCTATGATATCACCATTTAATATTGTGAAATGCACATAAACAGTAAAGCTATACTGTACTTGACAAATTGCTTTATCAAAACAACATACTTTTACAGAAGGGCTGGAAGAATTGCATTATTCTTTAATTAGAATATTATTTCCGGCTGGAAATTGTAATATGAATTTGGATAGTCAAATTTTAATAGCTCTCTCTCTCTCTCATCTTAGCTCATTTAGTTTGGGCTCAAACACCAGAGTCAATATGTGATTAAATACATGGGGGAAAATTCATCAAGGAGTACATCTCCCGCTTACTAAAAACATCCTGAATATCTGTGCTCTTCAATTGTTAAGAATAGATTTCTTTCTTATCGAACTCAGCAGAAAATCAGAAGCAAAGTCAAAATTAGACGAGCAGGTATCAATTGGATTACGAAATTTGAAATTTCCCTTTTGAAACCATCCAGAAATAAAACTTCAATTTTGGAATCATTTGCATTCAGGTATTTTATTCCAGATCATATCCTTACACGTGCACTCGCTATAAAGTTTCAACCGATATTGAGACAAAGTGAAAGAGAAAACGTTTTCACTCTGGGAACGTCGACGGTGTTACCCAGGGTTATTTTTCTATTTGCATGAAGGCCAGTGTTTGTCAACTTAGGACCACGAACAAAACTATCCACTGAATTCATATAGCATGTGTGCTCTACTTACAAGTCTACACGGGGCATAGTGTATTTTATGGTAATTATCGAAAGGGAGATACGATTTGATAACGGCATCCAATAATTACTGTTATTTTAGTCTTGTGCAGTGGTTTGAACATTACAATTATCTTCTTTCTCTCATAAGAATACATGAAGTGTAGCCTAATAGCTGGTATTTATTACACCTCACTCTTTCAGCTTGCACTGCCATTGGTTAAACACCACTCACGTGACATGTAAAAGGCCGTGATGATGCCCTCTGCGAACGTGATGATGCCCTCTGCGAACTTGATGATGCCCCTGCATTTGATATTACATGGATGACGTCATTTTACTTACTGCGCATCCTCTCTGCGCTTAACAAATTGTCGTTCGCTTGTACTTGCAGTCGGCAACTACATATGGCTGCGAAACGTCATGCAGAGCTGTCACCGGCACAGTTAGACGATATTTTGATGCAAGTAAATAGACTTGGCTCAAGTCTGTGATTTGTGAATGTTTGAGTGGAGTGAACGCAATGATTTTTATTTTGCTTTCATGTGAAACGCGCGCGTGAGTGGAGTGGACGCGATGAGTCGGGTGAACGCGAGTGGTGAACGGCTATACAGGGGAGTTTCACCCGGAATCACAGAATCCGGCAGAAACTAACTCACTATACTGCGCAGACTCAAAGGTAACGCATTCAATCGCTGTGAAAACCTGGCCTGCGCTACCAAAGTCTGAATAGGTTTGTACGAAATAGGAGAGACACAAGAGAAACTAGAAAGCATTTGCAAGCAAAAGCGAAGTTCCAGAGACCAGAGCAGCGGAAGAAACAAGAGAATGTGTGACAAAGATAGGTGCAGAATGAAAGAGTGCTTTGGATTTTAATATTCAAGCACGTACCTATATAGTTAGGGCTGCTAGCAGTAAACACCATAATACAACTAAAAGCGAGGCAGTCCACAGATTACAAATGACTACATGTACGGTAAAAACGCAACAGATACATACGG
>LD343081.1:173153-185349 GCA_001465055.1 Ptychodera flava
CCCCCCCCCCCGACCATAAATAATGATGGCTCCCTAATAACATTGTCGTTCACCCAAGCAGTGAAAATACTGTCCTCCAGCATAGTCTGCACGGACAACATTGTCCTTCGCCAAATTGTACAGTGATAATGTGGTCTTTCATCCAGTTCTGTAGTGAAATTATTGTCCTTCAACATATTCTGCACATATATGTGCACACATTTTGCATTGCCAATTATATTCGTGATAAAAACTTTATACAAAACACCTCAAAGTATCGAAAAAGTTAGTCCTAGTAACAAGAGTAGACCTAAGCATTGGGGTTGTTTTGTGGAATCAAAGCGACTTTTCAATTTAATGTTTTGCAAATGTGATGTAAATCACTTTCTGGGGTGATAGAATGTAGTGTTTTCTATCTCCAGATTGAGAAACCTGGTTCCAAAATTTCATAAAATCTTTTATCAAAGATCCACCTCATGTTTAAGTAGCATTACCCATCACAGACAATAACAATTTGATTACTTCCCAATAATCACCTCCAATAGGATCTATGGGATTTGTAAAACAGAAAGCCAGACTGTGTATTGAACTTTGGAACACACACTCACGTACTTTTTCACGAACTACTCAAGGGTACCCAACATTTTTCAGTTATAAGTGTCACCCCAGGCATGAATAAATCAGCTTTTTAGAAATGGCTGTAGCTCTGACACAACTCTTCCATCAACTTTTCTAGAGTCTTCTAAAGTTGAATTCCATAATATCAGCGAGCTACAGCATAGTTTGCAACAAATCTACTGGATCGTCCTTGGATATTTTTCATTGCAATGTTGAAAACATCTATGAATTCTTACATTTTCTGTATAGATTATTTCTGTGACACTTTCCATCACCTTTGTCCATGACACACATAAAATTTACCTGTACATCTCTTTTTTTATAAAAATCATCTTTTATTTCACTGTGAGCACTCACATAGTATCCCAAGTATATAACAACACCCACTGTTTAACATTGCATGAAAGGTTGCTAAAATGTAAGGAAAGATGACAAAACTAGCAAAATAGCCTAGACTGACAGGAGTCTGTTGACACACACCGTCTTGTAATATATATACACATAGTGCTACTCAAGGAAGAGTTTACAAACATTGCAAAAAATTAAACGATGGTCAAAGCATCTATATGCAAATTTTAGGTCTCCGATGCAAAACTGATTTACGTAAAAATGCTAGTACATTACTACCTGTGAAAGAAATGACAATGTACATTTACAAACATTTTCAATTTGGGGTAAGATATGAAATGGACTTATCCATCTCAATTTCTTGCTCTTCAATTCATACAATTTGCATGTAAAAGCGGAATTATAATTTAACTAAACCACTTATATTTCGTATTCCAAGATAATAACTTTAAAATGCTACGCTTATTAAAAAAGTCCAGATTTACTTTTACATCAGAACTGTGTACTGAATGAAAAAAAATATGTAAAAACCAACATTTTAATTTATTAATTTACTTTGTGAGCTATACAATGTATTTCTACAGTGCTCTTTCTGTTGGGCACATTTCACTGAAACTTGCCTTTTACATACAAACAATTTGCTTAGGATTTGCTAAACACAGCCAGTTCAAAGTAGAGACTTACAATGTTCTTGTCAACCAAGAGAGTAAGCCACGAGTATCAGCTGATAATCAGCTATGTGCAGTATTTATGTCCAATTTAGCAGTTGTCACACTCTAGGAGTTCACACTTGTGTGCTTGAAACAAAACTGATTTACCATGACAACAAACTTGCTTGTTAGTTTGTAGCCAAGAGCAATAAGCTGTTTCATCAATGCTGGGGTTGACTATGTACTGGACATTTTTCACAAAAGAAGAGTTATATTCAACTCTGAAGTTCAAAGCCATCTTACTCTCACACGGTCACATTCACTTGTTTGGCGTTGGTAATACGTGGATGTGATATATGACAGGGCCATATCAAAGACGACAGCAAAGTGAGATTAATCGCTTTCATGTAGTAACATTGGAAGTCACACACAAAGGATTCATACAAACCTAGGAGAAAGGATGTACAACGATAAACGATATACCCCTTCACACTCAAACAATCTCTGATTTGCACTGATATGCCTCAAATTGTCTGGTCAGCAAGTCCTACAGACAGTGCATAGCCATAGACATGTAGGGGACCTGGGGTGGTGAGATTGGTGTATCGTGGTGTGTAGTGACGTTTCATGTGCCTTGCCTTTCTACTACTTCCATACCAGTAGTACTTGACTAATGAAAACAAAACTTGGATTGCCAGTATATTCAATTTTGCTTGTACAGCTATACTGGAAAATATACCATTCGAGGGTACTCCTACACATGCTTGGAAGTAAGTCTGGGACAGCTAGCTTCCTGCCTTTGCTACAGCCAGCTAGCATCAAAAGATGGGTAAGTAGTAATATTACACGCACTATGACAAGCTTTGCAGCATATACATGACTCCCCTACTTCCCTGCATATGGACCAAACCTCGCCACTTTCAACAACTGGATTGTACCATGGTCAACTTAAAAAATATGGTAGGTTGTTGTGATACGGACACATCAACACGCATTTCATTTTTTTGCATAGTACGCTACGATGCCAATATAAGCTTTTACCAAAGAACTGATGAAATTATAAATCAAAACTACATATCACCTTTCCTTTCTCTCTTATACAGTCTAAGCACCATAATTCTAAATGAATCTACAACATATCTAGATTCTATACAAAAGAAGACAGTTGAAAAGGAAATGAAGTCGTTATTACAATAATGGTGAAAGAAACACTGAATGCTGTTTTCTGTTATAAATCATTTCCTTACCTCGTTTTGGAGAATGTTTCAAGACTTGTTGTGCACCCTCACAGGCAGAGTGCATATTCCCTGACAATTTGAAAAAGTGAAGTCTCCATAATCTCAATGCCAATGTCAAATATTGATAATATCATTCCATGCAACAAATGAGGTGATATTGTAAAGGTATAGACTGTTGACAGTAACTTACACCATTCTGGCCTTTTTTATTGCACTTCTCTTGTTTCAACACATTGAAGCAAGCTGGGGGCTAACACAGAACTCACCTGCAAAACTATCCAAGATGTACCAAGCTTTTGCTTTGTGCACATCCTCACCAGACTACACCTGCAACAACACAGACTAGCTTTACTACAGCTTGCTGTGATGTGCTGTTCAAAACACACAAAATGTAATGAGAAACTGTCAACAGTCTTTGGTAACACAGAAATGTCTGTTCAGTGCAATGCCATACACCTGGCACTGGCCAAACTTAGCTTTCTGAAGGCAAGTAACCTCACAAATTTATGCCAAGAATTGTCCATTCTTTGATGAGTCAGCTGAATATACTTTCAATATTTGGGTAAGCAAACTTTGAAAGGCAAATGCCACGGCAAAGCATCATGGGTATTTTCTGGTGTAGTACTCCAGATTATTCATTCAAAAGTTTCCTTGAAAATGTCAGCTTTTAAACATAATTTAATTCACTGATGCATTTTGCAAATATCGGCTTCACTGCACTGCCACTAATTTTAAATACTTTACTTGCTAACTATTGTTTTATTTCTTTAGTGTAGTGACAGTCAGCTCATTGAAGCAGACTGAACCGAGTAAATGAGTTGGTTTTCAAACAAACTTAACATTCTGGAAAGTTCAAACACTGTGGCAGAACATTAACATGTCTACTGCTTGTATCTTTTACAAGACATAAACTTGGCATTGAGATTATGGACAGTTGGATTTACAAGCAACAAAGTAGTCATTATGTTGCTATTACAGTAAACTAAAGATCTATATACAGCATCACATCTTATTGATAGATAAATATCCGCTAAACGTAAAAATAATGACTGTATACATGTTAGCAAGGTATCAAGTTATTGAAGAAAATAAGAGGTTTCTGAACAGAAGTGAAAATTTTACCATTTTTCAGTTACACACAAGCGGATTCAATTATTTGATCAAAGGGATAATGAGGTATGAAATCAAATAATCAAATTACCTCTTGGTAAAAGGATAGGGGAATTCACTCACTAAAATACAGAACTCTCTGTTTTCTAGACAATACACTGTGATCCATAACCTCTTCACTTGGTGCCTGATATGTTCCTGTTTTCTAGCACAGAAATAACCTCCTTTTTCCACCAGATTTGGTACTTCATCAAGGAAAACAACCTACACTTCCACTTATTTTCCCTGCAAGCAGAATCTTACTCTTTCTACATGAATAAAAAATGAAGCAATAGGGGAAATTTTATGACAAAAAGAGTATGGTAATGCTTTAGTGTCTCATACTCAAATGCTGATGGAAAATTTCACCTGCACTGCTGAAATCCCCGTTGCTTTGAACAATCAAATCTGGCAACAAACTTCACTAAGGAAATCTACCCTATGATATCCTTTGATGAAATTTTGACATCATGTAACGCTACTATTAAGTTAAGATTTTTTTGCTGAGAATCACTATGACTAGTTTTCACAAGAGTTTTAGGTAAAGACTAGCACAACAGGACAGAAAAATCTGATCTTCCAAACACTGTCTCATGTTTTGTGGCGGCAGGTGGTAAGGAAATGTCACATGATATCAATGGTACGATGCTACCAATCTTGAGGTCATGGCATCTTTCAAGAGAGAACAATTCTATTTTACAAGTACCAGTATGTATAAATGGACATTAAATTAATCAATTAGAAAGTGTTTTTCTATACTGTGTTGTTCATGAAATCTACACTGAAATGACAAAATTTCAAGCAAAAACAGCACCCTGTAGAATAACAATTATTATCAAAAAGGTAAGAGGCAATGGTCAATTTGTTTGGAAAACTATGTTCATCAAATGAAGAATGAATTCATCAAAAGAAGACTGTGACCCTGCATTTTGATGCAGTCACAGTGTTTTTTTATATCTTTCAAAGCAATTTTTGAAATGGATTGATGGAAACACAAATACCCTGCAGTAACAATGCAGCTGATTGGATCAGTATGTACGCCATGTAATCTTGCTGGACTCATGTTTTATACAAGAAGGGATCAAAACATTGGCAGAGATGATTTTGGAGGCTACTTCAATCGACACTGGTGTGTGCACACTTCCTTTACCCATAGATCTTTTCGGGTCTGTGCTGTACCCTGCAACCTTTAAAATTCTATCTTACTGAAGACAGGAGGGCCATATCACACAACAGTATCGGAGGTTATGGAACACATGCTGGCGCAAAACACAATATGATTATTTGACAAAGAAATTGTACACATATACAAGAACTCATGGACCATGCAATAAAATACCTTTATCAATAATATGCAAACTTCCCATAGGTCAACAATGCGACAGTGTTCTAACACATCGGTTGGCTAGGGTTCATTTCCTTGCACTGCGCACTGCTTACTAATTTTAGCATGGAGAAATATTTTTCATTTTGGCATTAGATGTTGAAATACTTGTGTCAAAAGAGATCAGAGATAATAACATTATCAACATTTTATTTTATATTATAATAATTCGACCATACAAGAAACATTAGTGTATGCAACGGTGACTATAATATTTAACAGGTAAAATTTTCTTTTTTTTTCTCTTTTTTTTCCTTTTTTTTGAAGTATGTATTTCAACTTCTTGATTTCCTAGAAACAGAAAACCCAACTTTGCTAAACCACTGCACACAAGTACATGTGACATCTTGATACTTTATACCTTTCTGAACCAAACTAAGACCATACAAACTGGCCTTTTTTGATGTGATTTTTCTGTCTAATATGCTATAACTGACCAGTCATGTGTTTGAATATTGACAGTTTTCATATCCAAGGGTTATGATCACTTGACCCATCTCAAGGCAACTTTACCTGTTTGGATATTAAAACTTGCATTCCTGCAAACTGGCAATGCTTTTGTAGCAAACACTTCTAATCTGATACCAAAAGTACAGGTAACAGACTACACTGTTTCTGCACAAAAGCTTGAAAACAGCTTGGTCAAGCTGGCAACATTTTTGATCAACCAGAAAACAAAATATTCCCTACAGTGATGTAATGAACAACTGACGAGAACAGAAATCCTTGTAATGATTGTTCTCTGCAGGAATAATTCTTTGTTCTAGTGTAATCATGTTTAAATGAAATTGGCATTCAGCTTGCTGGTGTTAAGAAGGCAGACAGGAATTTACATAAACTACTTCCCTCTGCACCCAATTCAGCTGTAAACTGCAACATGGTTACCAAGAGGTACCGATTAATTTCTCAGAAACATGGTTGAAAAAGAAAAGTAATATTGAGTATTTCTACTTTAAAATGGTAATATATGAGTTGTACATAGAACTGAAAGTCACCAATCCACAGTGGTTTTCTTGTCTGCCTTTCATTATTTCATTATTTCAACTCTGCAGTTCATAGACAGAAAGTCACACCTTAAACAAAGCTACAAGTCTTACACTTACATGTATACCCTTGGCATTATCTGTCAGAAATCAGGTAAAGAAAACAGGTTTGTGTTAATCTAGGTCATGTCTCTCCATTTTGCCACGGCAAAAGAGAAACAAGTCAAGCTAAGATGATTTGCATAACGCAATCCATTAATTCAAGTATCATTTCTACTGAATCACTATATTACAATTATACGATAAAAGAAACACAGTTTGTGAATCTAAAAAAGTAAAACCTGCTGCAGTTATTTTCAATAAATCAACCCCTCCCACAAAAAAGGAGTTATTTGCAATGTCACCCTAGTCTTGAAAAAACCCACTGATACTTATTTAACATTTGGGATGTGAAATATGCCGGAGCATTTTTCTTAACATTTAAATATGAAAACAAATTACGAGTCTTGCAAAATGTCACCAAGTTGACCAGGACCAACCCCAATGCACAGTAATTCATAATCATTGCCTACGATATTTTTTTGACTACTGCTAAAGCTATCAATGTACATGTACAACCATCCATATACAAATTCATGTCCAAAACTTTCCCTTGCTCAAAAGCTCACTCCCTGAACATTTTTAAAGTAATTACCATAAATGCAGAAATTCACCACAAATGTACTGTACTGAGGAAAATGTAAATGTCAAATAAGAAGGTATTCAATAACAGTAATTATTGTTCTTGGTGTGGTTGGGGTTGGTCGTGGTAAAGATATTCATCTCATTGTGTCTAACTTTCAACTTTTTATATCTATATATTAGTTTTAAATGAAATTTGTTAGTGATAGATTTCAGAGATCTCTCTTCCTAAGTACACACAGTCTGTACATCTTTCTTCAGTAAACTGCTACTCTTCAGCTTTATATGATTTTCTTAAATTCTGTTTTGTTAATTTTTTGCTTTGATGTTCCTCAGAACATGATGTAAATTTCGAGCGTCACTTGTCATTTCTTCACAGTATTATGCAACAGTTGCTCTCCTCTGTTTTGCCTCTTTTCGTTTGGCCTGCAATGAAAGATAGCCTGGTGTTAGCTCATAAGAAATGAACCTTAACTCTTTCATCCCCATTTCTCTGTGTAAAGGTACAATGAAGCTCAACCCTTCTAGTTTCACCTGTGTAAAAGTCCAATAAACCTTGATCTTTTCAACCCCTTCTTCCCTGTGTAAAGGTTCACTGAACCTAACCCTTTCCATCCCCATTTCTAAATGTAACAGTCCAATGAACCTTAACCTTTTCAAACCTGTCTTCCCTGCATAAAGGTCCGTTTTATCATAGACAGCCATAGGGTTGCACTAAATTCTACTGATGAACAGGTTAATGCCTGCATTTTAAAAGCTCATTGTTGGCATACTCTGGAAAGAATGTCCTGTTTTTAGACATTCACTCCATTGGTATGACTGACAAGTCACTTGATACTGTCCATTCATTGTGAAGTGCAAGAACATATCTACTTCCTCTTCCTCCTAACTAAGTCATCATACTGTTTTGAGAAGATGTCCAAAATTCAAAATCAATCATAAATGTATGTAAGTCATAATGTTTTGATGTAAAAATTAAATGCTATTTCCCACCAGTCTTCATTGTGGTTCAGTGAAGATATCACAGGTGAGAAATGATGACTTCAACATTTAGCACCATGTAAAATAAAGGTAACTCAAGCTAGTGTGATTTCCAGGGGATGGAGATACTACTTTAAAGCTACATGTACGTGTAGCGTAGATTGCTATTATTTTTTGCTGTTGAGGCAAAAACACAAGTAAAAATAACATCTTATTCCTTTCATACAGAAGAAACATGACTTTCTTCATCATTTGCAAACCTTCTAAGGAGAAAATTGAAATTATCCTGCGATCAGTCATGGAATTTTAACAGAGCAAAACGTAGGAAAGTACCTTGTGAATTGGGTTCAGGAAGATTCTCCCTGGGTACCAGATGCATAACCGTCGTCTTTCCTGTTGGTAGTTGTAAAGCTGTTTGTAAAAGCAGAAAAGGATAGAGGGCATTATGATGAATCCATTGATAACATAACATAACAACAAACTGATGCACACACCTCAACATACAACAACTGTTAACATAAGTTACGCTTCATACAATGTAGGGTCAGTCGTTTCTGTAAATTATGACAAAGGTCAAATTTTCTTGTCTCACAAGAGATCCAAAGATATCAAATACATATGTAACTATTTCTGTATTTATAACATTTTGAAAGTCAATCTCTCTCTCTCTCTCTCTCTCTCTCTCTCTCTCTGCCCAAAATAGAGATTATGATATGGCCATACACCTACAATGACATTTTCAAGTTGACCATCGTGACGGTACTAACACACCTCACCCTTTATTGCACAAGGAAGTATCCTGACATTTCAAACAAAACATGTGACACATAAATACTTCCTGTAGTGAGTAAATAGAAGTGATTTCATACATATAACACATTAACATGACATCCCTAAACATTTTGCACTTAATTTGCCAAAGATCTACAGTACAATATGTAAAGTTAAACTGTAAATGTAAATGATTCCATAATTTCTTGATCTGAGTAATGACAAAACAGAATTAACATGGATAGGAAATAAGCCATAAATCTCACAAGTGTTGTTCCATATAGTAACGCTGCGTGGTGTTCTTTACATGAATATTTACCTTGAAAACGTTGTACAACAGAATTAAAAAGTACAGGAGCCATCTATTCTCATATATATTAAATATTTCCATATTTTCTGTGTAAATTAATCGATCATGTACAAAGACACTCAAAGTTAAACAGTTGCTATAAGCTCAAACTTAACATAGACTACGTCCTCATTTAGCACAGTGTTTGTATGTTTTAACAAATGTTATAGTGTTCTGTTATCAATAATGAATTTCATTTTATTGTATTAATTTATCCTTTGTGCGGCAATATGGGAACCATCCACGTCTTCATCAGGAAAACTTCAAAATAACAAACTTACTGAAATGTGCCATGATTTCATAGCATTTGCAAGTCGCAATGTTCATAGGAAAGGGAGAAATGTTCATGATGTTTGTCCAGTAATGTCCATTACACAATATCATATCTGCCTATATTCTTGTACGTAATCATGTTTCCGATATGTTGCGCTACAACAATGACCACTTCCCTTTATAGTTCTCACACAGGACAGGAGTATGATTGACCGTTAAGGCCTTGTACCTAATAAATAGATTATTATAACACAGACTATTTTTGTTAAAACATTTGGCACACAAATTCAAATATTCTGATGGGAACGTTAAGAATTTTTCTGCAGTTCCTGGCTAGGTATACTGCATACCATCAATAAATTCTAAGGAAGAAAGAAGAGCGTAGAAATTTGATGACTCACTACCTCACTTACTTACTGTGTTCATGTTAAGAACTGAAAATGGTTGACTGATAAATGTACATGTATCTGGTTGAAAGTTGCCAGCGTCAGCAATTGTGGTACATGTAGCAGGTACAAAATAAAAATTTATGACCTTCAATAAAAAGTTTTAGTTTTCTTGCGACTTGACAGAACCTTTTAAGAGCAGACTAAACAAAAGTGGACACATTACTAATGCTAGTGCTGTGAAAGTCTATGAAATATTTGAATAGCCGGTCTCAGAAGACTAACAGTGCTCAGAAATATGCTGTGACGCTCTCTAATGTTTTTCAGAAAATTCTCCAGCAATTTTTATGTACATAATCACAGGAATTTGTTCATCTAAAATTACCACAGTATCAATTGATGGAACTGTGCAATATATTTGTGAAGCATACGGAGGAAAGTCATAGCTGTGGTATGACAGTATAACATTGCAATGATGGTGAAGTTGTAAATCTCTCACAGATACAGTTTACAGTTCTAACTCTTAACTCACATTTTGAATGAGAGTGGTTAGACCGTTGCAAAGGTAACCTGGAGTAATTTGCATGAAAATGCTTACTGTAGCAATGGGAATTATTACGCAGTTCTCTATAGAAAGCTCAGGTTATGAGGTGGAACAGTATAGCTGTAGGTAATCTGTTCAGTTTACAATCACTTTGTCAACATTTTGCTGCATATGGATGTAACTGTTTCCATATCTAGTTAGCTGAATTCACAGCTCCACTGGGACAAGCAGGAATCATGAAGACAGAGCTTTAGTTTCCCGCGGGATCAAACAACTACATCCTGAATTCCGGAAAGATGAAAATCTTTCCCTGCACATGCCTCAGACTCTGTATCTACGATCAACTTTACTAGGAACTTTGATAGCTTCTTTTAACTTGGTCCAGAAAAGATCTCTTGCTGTGTCATTGTTTTCTTTTGGCCATTTAATATAAATTCTCCTTGCAAAAAGTCTTCTCAGAGTTCTTGTCAAATCTCTGTCTGGGATTGGCTCAAGCAAAACAGGAATCACAACATCTCTACCTTCATCAAATAATCTAAGAAGAGCCATTTCCATTTCAAAGTAACACCATTCACTCTTCACAAAATTTGGGGTCAGTATCAATATAGTCTTTCTGCTGTCCTGTATGCTGTCTATGATGTTATCAATGATTGTTTTGCCAGGTATGAAATTTTTGAAATCGATGCAGATGTTAAAATTTTTAGGGTCACCGACTTCTAAGTGGGTGAGTAGCTCTCTAGACACCCAATCTTCATCTGCACTGTTGTACGACACAAAGGCATCGAAGGACTTTTCCCTTTCTTCCATATCAACTAACTCATGATACCTCCACATCTTTAATTTCAACATAAAGCAAGCATACTTAACAGACCACCTTTTGTACAAACACAGACCAAGGACTACAACCAAAACAAACGCAGTACAAGCAAGGCCAACTGATAGGTACACTAGAAGAAGAGACTCACAGTTCAACAGCCAAGGGTCAAAGTCCTTTACAAATGTGGGTAACTGTTTGTGGTCATCGCGCTCTGAACACTGGTAATGATGAAATTCCTTTACATTCACAACTAGGTCCCTCTGGGCCCACTTTCTGAACCAGCTTAGCTGACAGTCGCAATTTAAACTCACTTTTTGCAAATCAAGGACCTGTAGTGACGGCAGAAACTTTGCATCCAGGAAAGATTCCGGAAAGTAGGTAAATCCATTTCTGGCCAACAACAATGTGTGGAGATTGGGTAAATGCCATGAACTGCCTTTAATTGTGACAATGTTATTACCACTCATGTCAAGATAATGCAAATCTGTAAGATTTTTGAACAGTGTCATGTCTAGAAAGGTCAATTCATTATCATTAAGTTGCAGAAATTGTGCACTTGGAATACTATCCATGAAAGCTTGAGATAAGTAGGAAATTCTTGTATGTGCAAGAACCAGTTCAGTCAGGTTAGGGAACTGCAAATTCATTTCCTTCCAGTCTGAGTTGAATGAATTCTCCCAAATGTTTTCATATTCGGTTGATATTCCATTTTTGAGAATTAGTTTCTTTATGGAGAATGCGCCTTGCAAAATGCTCAGGTCAAACTTCTGGCCAGAGAGATTTAAGTATTCAAGATTGGGAAGTTTTGAAAACACATGCTTTATGTTTGAAATAAGCGGGATTAAAACATTATTGGCCAAGTCCAAAGACCGAAGTGATTTCAATTTTGGCAGACACTCCAATTTGAACAACTGGTTGTCTCTAAGACTTAGCACCCGCAAGTCAGGGACTTGGCAAAGGCTATGTGACATTATTTTATCTTCAAATCTGAGATCCATTGATACCATTGCTAACTCTCTCAAGGTAGGTATTATGAATATTCCCT
>LD343081.1:185385-206995 GCA_001465055.1 Ptychodera flava
TTGTCATCCACTACCAATGATCTTGTGCGCAAGTGATAAAAGGCACCTTCTGTAATTACACTGTCTTTTTTTAGTATGTACTCAATTACATTTTTTGTGTAAATTAATTGGAAAGTCACCTCCTCCAATGTCACGTTTTCCATTGATTCCCCAAAGTGAATTTCTGAAAAATTGCCACCAATCACAAGAATATGGAGACTGTGCAATTTTGCCAAGGCATCCGATGGAATGACACGCAGTCTTGTTGGAGAAACATTCAATGTCTTCAACTTTGACAGCTTCTGAAATGTCTGTGGATGTAGCTCTGTGATGTAAGTATAGGAAAGATCCAGTAATTCCAACTTCTCTAGGTAGTCAAAGGCATCAGACTCTATTGTCCTTATAGGATTTCTTCTCAGCTCCAAGTGGCGCAAGTTTTTCACATGTGTAAAGAAACTTTTGTAGAGCTTATCGATGCCAATCATCACCAACTTCAAGACAGTCAATTTGTTCAAGCCATAAAAGACATTTTCTGTAAGAACTGGCTTAGTATAATTGCTATCCGAATGGGAGGTTGTAGAGTGGCAGTTCAGACCCAGGTACTCAAGCTTAGTCAAGTCTGCAAACGATCTCTCTCCAACATGTCTCAGTAGACTATGCACGATGTCCAATGTTATAAGATGGCTCAGTCCAACAAAACTTGAAGCATTGATGTGTGTAATGTTGTTTTCAATCAATTGTACATGTGTTATATACTCTGGCAGCTTTGCCAGTATGCCATTGTCATAGTTACCGACAATCCGCACATAGCTCTGATTGTATACTTTCCATGGTGTAACAGGGAGTGAGTGAAAGCTTGCTCCAAACACACCTATCCCATAGACAAGTATCAGGCATTGGAGACCAGTAGCTACCCTGCCTTCCATTCTTGGTGGAATTCACGAATGAAATGGTACAGTAAATGTTCCGCAGGCACTGGTCTGCCTGTACAGGGTTTTTTTGTGTTCTTTAATATTAACAACAATGACATGGGGAAGTGAAACACTAGCAGCACATGATTGGTGACGCTGACTCACACCGAACCTACAATTCTAATGGTGGCACAAAGGGAATTTCCAATAGTGGATATTTCTTGCAGTCTTGAGAGACACCAACAACCCTTATCACTTTTATAAGGCATACATCTCCTCATGCCTTTTGACATGTAAAACACATCTAGCTCACGACATACTAGTATACATGTAGTCCATAACTCAAATTCCCAGATATGGAACATAACGACAGACCACATGTGAGTTTCAAACAAGTGACAGTACAGACATACCCAGTGTCACAAGTAACCTTTGAAAATGCCTTCCATTTCTGCTCTGGATAAGAGTCTACCCTACTTTAAGCTGGGAAAATGTTTTACAACTTACAGGTTACATCAAAATTGCAAGAAATTAATGTAAACATTAATGAACTTATAAGAATCTGACTGAAATTCATTTTTTTCACTCATAATGAAGAAAAAAATACAAGTAATACAGTGGCCATTAGGCACATGCTCATTAATACAAAACTGTATGATTTATGCTAATTGACTGTATTATAATGAGCTAGAACTCAAGGTACGAGGAAAGTTTTGTGGCTACAACTTCAAACCTGATTAATTTCCAAAGGAAAATTCTAGACAAGCATTAGTGTCATCTTTTTGCAATATACAAACACAAACACCACTTGGAGTACAGTACCTATTATACCATCCATTCTGATCAACAACACATTTTTCACTTTTGACATTTATCATGTTTTAGCTCTTCAGCATATTTTGCACCTAGCAACTGCAAGAACAAAATTCTATTTCAGACCTATGTATTCATGAAGAAATGAAAAGACAACTTGAGGCGGTTTACAAGTTTGTTGAAGGGTGGAAATATACATATTCACATATACATACCATACTCAGAAACATATGCATAGACTTTTCAAGATAGATCAAAGCTGCATACAATATGTATCAAAAGTGGGGATAATGGCATGATTTTGAAATTATTTTTGAAAACTACTCACAGTGAACATTTTTCTTTAGTTTCATAACTCTTATGTCTTTGATTAGAAATTTGTTTAACATATATGTTATCTTGTGATTTCCATATCATATATATCACATCCCAACTATGAACATTATTATTTCATCTTTGCATGAGCAAACCAAAACCAGTAGAGACAAAGTATAGATTATTCACTGCTTTGTGTTTACTTTACATACATGTACTTTACTTTGCTCTCCATTGACCCTCTAAAATGAGTTTTGCAATTCCTAGAGAGGGTCTCTGGTTCTTTTATGGAGTCTTGTTTCAAGACTTGTTTTCTTGTTTTCATATTTTAGAGATGCTTTTTTCTTATCTATGACAGGTATAAATGGTTGTGAAAAAAAGAGAAACTTGACACACACACAAACACACAGATGAAAACATTTAAAACACAAAAAATACAACTGAGAACACCACTGTTTTAAAGGTGTATGGGGTAAGTAAAGGCCTGACCTTTCACTGACATAGAATGATACTTGCAGTAAAGACAAAATGATTTCATCTTTCACAACAATCACATGTAACAGTCTTTATGATAGAAACTTACCTCCTAATGTAACATTACTATGTAGAAAGCGTCCTTGGTAAATAAGGCGAAGGATATGAGGGGAGTTCACTGCATCTTCTTCCCACTCTGTTAAAAAAAATAACAAACATTACATGAACGAGTAAGTGTTTTGTGTAAGTGATGAAATGATATGCTTTAGCAAAATGATACTACTTCACTTAAGAAACTGGGAGATAGGTATGTAATTATCCATGTTTTTGGCCATGCATGTATATTCGTACATACACGTACAGTATGTGTGTACACAATAGGTGTAATTAATCACACTTCCTGGTACCTATTGGCCAACAGGTCCACACTGCCTGCAACTGTGTCATTATTCTGTTCTCACAAATCAGCAGCGTTTAATAATGCTGGAAACATATTGAGAGAAAAAGTAAAGTACATGTACATGTACTTATTAACCACAAACATCTAATTTACATATTTCTCCAGGTACACCCATACTGGAATTTGTTTTGTCTTTTATTGCATTAAATGATGTGGGTCTTTCATTGTTTACACATGTATCAAGGTAAACATATAATAATCTTATAACTAATTATTGAGCGAGAAATTGACTCTACTAATGATGCTGCTGTGTTGTCAGAAGTTCAGTTTCAACACATGGTGTTTGTCAGCAAATTTATTTGTTATTTTTTAAGCACAAGGATACAGACCACCTCATCGCTCTGTTTGACAAAATACCTACCATCTATTTTAAAAATATACTATTTAATTAGAGTTCATTACAGACTAGTAAAATCCAGATGAAACTATGTACAGATTTGGATAAAAATATCACTTTTTAATGACTTGGCAGCAGGGGAGCTGATATTGTCACATAGGAAACGGGCTAAACGAGAAAAACAACTAGAAATTCAGTATTTTCACTTATATGTACAGCATTTACTTTGGGTGATAACTTGCTCACACTAAAACTTACGAAACAATGAATTGTCTTATTCAACCTATTAACATTGCTCTTCATGCTATTCTGACATTCTTGACCTATAATTCTATACCAAAAGTTGTACGCTAGGTACTACATTACCTATGAAAGGCTATACCTCTTCAGATATCTTGTCACCGTTTATTAAATTTACTCCATCAACAGTTTCCTGCTCTAATTTATATAGAATGTTAAAACATCCTCTATTCAGCTTGTCCACATAGTGTTTTTATGTATTGCATTCTCACTGTTACATGTAACTGATGAACTTGTTTGTCACAAATGGGAATGAACTTAGTACATACACAGGTTGTGTTTACAAGCAAAACACAACATGTGTAAACATGCATCAGAAGTTCAGACATGATAAACAGTAAAATAAAATCAACTGTTAAAGTTACTATTGAAGCTTCGTAGAGTTGTTGAAATGATGGGGAAGCCACTATAGATTGTTGACAAAACAAGAGATTCTAAACTCTTGTCACTGAGGGCGCTGTTCTTCCCCCAAAGTTTTGATGGTTATTTCAGCATGAATGCCAGTGTGACCACTTCCAGCCATCACCAATTATAAATATCTCTTTAACACATTTTCTGCTTAGATCGCAACATAAGAAATCACAGTGATGTCAATATATATATATATATATATATATATATATATATATCAAAGACGACCTTTCAAAGCCTTTGTTTCTTTAGATGAATTCTTGAATCGTTTTTCAAGCAGTATGAAAGTTTTTTCAGCTTTGCGGTATCATAGGGTGAAATATTTGTCATATTAGAAGTATGATTGGCCTTGTCCTTTGAAAACAAAGCTGGAGCTATCAGGGTGACAAAAACATCCCTGACCAGTAATCATGAGTTCATTTTTTTACCTAACTTTGCAGTTTGTACACAATACTGCTTACAAATCTCCATACAAGTCTTGTACTCACCTGGTGGCCAATTTTCATATACATGTGATGCTATATCACCTGCTGAATCATTGGTTGAAAATAGGAAATCTTTCGTTTTACCAGACACCAGAATCAGACGGAGGTTTATCTGCAAACAAAGCACACATAGTGTATGATGTAAAGCAAAAGCCACTTTCATTACACCTAGTAACTCTCACTATGTGTGGCTCTTATTTTTGTTGGATTTAAAAACTGATTGTCCTGCATCAGTAAGCCTTGAATTGCAGGTAAACATGCCAGGGCTTTTCATGTATTCTATTCTAATGTTCTATATAAACAAATCTTTATCAAGATTTGTAATGCATAATTTTTTCTATCTTGACATTCCATTTTGTGTGATGGTATTTTACCGTATAGAATATGTCAAAAACTAGCATATGAAAATGATTAACTCTGACAGATCTTTACCGTATGCACTGCCCTATATTCTTTTCATACATGTAATACCACAACTTTCACACATACATGTATATGTAATGTAAGTCTGCTCAATAACAGACCTTGGGTGGCTTGCCCAATCATTAGAACCTTACTCTAGGTCTTGTCCCAACAAACAACCTTTGACATGACTATTTGTTCGATAGTGAAATCAAATGTCATTGCTGATACACATTACTTGATTTATTATCAACCAGACGCTGAGATTTAGGCAAATGATTGTGAACAACATCCTTGTGGAAAGTCTGTATGGATGTTACAGTGGTACATTTATGCCTGAGACTGTACATGTAGGTATCCATGAGAGGCATAATCCACGGAGCACAGTTACCAATCCACACTACAAGTAGGTTGGTGATCACATGTCCAAAAGTGTCAACAGTAACAAGCGGACTGTCATAACAGAAGCCATTCAACATTGCAATGAGAGATCACATTTCTGAAATCCTGTAGTCACTGATGATGTGAAAAAGAGCTATGTCAATTTTTTAACCAGATATCCAAACTTTTGACTGAGTAATATTTCTAAAACATTAATCTTTTGTTTATAACTACTAACAAAAGTGTGATTCTGAGCAAATGAACCAGCAAATGTTAACAGTCACTCAGCCCAACAGTCTGAGAATACTTACTGTATATATCAAATAATCAAATACAGTTGAAATTATTGACAGCACTTACACTCCAGAGTATTGTCTGTCCTCTTACCCATCCATAACACATTACATTTCACATCAGGGTGAGTAACTTTATGACATTTGTGGCTGATGCTACCCTGGCCAATACAGTCATCACTGAATGAAACAAGGCCCCAAACACATTCAGCATTGTGAACTGAATAACTGAACAATGTAATGCAATATGCATACAACAACAAAAATGAATTTTCTTTCAAGTGCTTATGCAGGGTTTTAAAAAAATGGCAACTACACTGCATTGTGGGATAACCAAGAAAACAATTATTCTTATTGCATGCATGCAGTTGCTTTGACCTGAACACAGGTAATGTATAGATTTACACTAGGCAAGGAAGATTATAGGTAACCCTTTAAATATTGTTCACAATTTCAAAATATTGTCCTCACACCACTTCATGAAACTCAATTTTATTGACATCAAATGCAAAAATTTACATGTCACCCTTTTACATTCAGGATTTAATTAAAATTTGATGTCACTGGTATGGTCAAGGGTTATTCAATGCCCTTTTGCTAGTGCATGTGCAAGTACTTCGGGGGTGTTTGGAAACTAAATCATGTATCTTTTGGAAGATCATAGTCGTATCTCCCTGGAGACTGCTAATATTCTTACATGAAGAATTCAAAAGAAATACCTGGTGGGGAACTACATATATGCAACTATAGTAAGAATATTATAATTTTCTTAACAACTGCACTTTTCGGATTGCAGATACTAACTGAGAAATAGAGTAAGAAACTCATAACTAGTTTTCCTATATTACTTTTTTGAGATACATCCCATACAAATACATGTGCATTCTACCCTTCATGTCTGGCAGCTCATGTTGCTCTACAAAGATTTTTAGCTTTTAACTTTTTGCAGTTTCTCTTGTGTATAAATTTCTAAAACAATCTTGTTGAAATAATTTTCAAATTTGTGAAGACACGAGAGAGTTGCTGACCAGGCAATGAAGGTCAATTTATCACAAGCCATTGGTGATAACATAGTCCCAACTTGATCAACCTTTTCTTGGGCACTGTCCATTCCCAATTCAGTGTTTGTTTTTGAGTAAAGGCCGGTAAAATTTTACTGGGGTTCCCCTGAGAACATCAGATTCAGCTCATTAGTTCTGTATAAGACACATAGCTTTGTCTTTTGTCTCACGTGGCACAAGTAAAAGTCGTGTTGACATGACGTAGGAATAGATGACATTTGGTAAAACTATGTAATTGCTTTGCCGATAAGGAAACCAAAATCTATATTTACACTTATATGAATTCACAACATGCATGATTGATGCACATTGTACATACACCAAGGCTACAAGGTCTCACCGGTGTTTTCGTTATACTAGGGTATGGGTATACATGTAGGTATGTATGCAAATGGTGTGCGGGACCCCTCTACTATAGGGCTGCATATAGATATCCGAACACTGCCAACATGATTGGGGAACCACAGTAACCATTACCTTAACCAGCCTTAAAATAAACACTGTACAATACTAGGTAATCATTCACTATTCAGAAAGGAATTGTATATGTAGAGGAATGGGAACTCTGCAAACACTGACAGAAGTATCAACAAAAGAAATACTTTTCACTATCAAACAAAACAAACAAATGAACACAATATCTTTGAGTTTCTCACGGCTGTATTACACCGTATGCATAATTTGATTAACCTTTTGAGTGTTGTAATTTTTCCAACCAATATTTAGTAGAATATTTTAACAATTTTATGAATTTTTCTGTAATTTTTTTCATAATTTTGGACCAAATGGACACCGTATTTCATAAGCTACAATTTTTCATCAAAATTTTGGCAAAAAAATGAAAAAAATTGACTGAGGTGTATTTTATGAAGGCAACAAAAATTGACTTTGGCGCTCCAAGGGTGAAAAATAATACTTACGAGGTGATATTTAAATCTGTAGTATTTACATGTATTTACAATTATGCAATAGACAAAACACTGCTTACATGTATTAGTCCACACATGAGTCAAATAGTCACTGTTTTTTCTCTTGTTTTGCACTGCACTATTCACATTTCATATGCAAGATGACTCTGTAAACTTACAAACTGTATAGTCAATACTCAGTGAACAATCCTTCCTCTCACCCCTGCCCCTAAGAAATTCAGTTCCATTTTCCTTGCCACACTGAGGAGTAAGAAGTACCTAAATATATGAACTGCATTACCACAAGGAAACAGAATTCATAATTTATATTTGTAAATTTACAACACATGTATGATGATAATTTAAAGTTAAATTATTGGATAACAATTACATGAATTAGGTGGCAGACTATTCATCAGTGAATGTTGGGTATTCTCTCTATGGTAAGGTGATATGATGATCTCTACAAGAAGTACACTCCAGGGCTGCAAATAAAGTTGTTCAAAATAAAGGATATTGGTATGCTACACAATGTATTTCTTGGTGGTAAGGAAGCCTAGCAGGTACATCACAGGTATATATAATGTGGGATTTTAAAACTTCAAAACATTTTATTGTTTGCTAGCCTGAGGTAGCAAAGTGCTACCTCAAACAGTTAAGTATCCATCTACAATGTACAGTTCATTTGTGGCTGTGTAAAACCCTGAAAAGTCCATGAGCTATAAAGTTCAAAATGGGCATATAGATACTAAACTGACTCAAGACTAACCATTGGCTAGACAAGCTGGAGAGCTGATGTATGTTTTTCAAAACTGTAAAACATCAACTGTTTTAGGTCTGACATCTTGATATTTGAGCTACAGACATGAAAATTCTTTCCAAGTACTGCAACATTGAATGTTTGTGAATCACCTTTCCTTGATACCAGATGAGCACCAACAACGAACATGTACATCTAATTGACAGCTACCTGCTTTTGATAGCAATATAGAAAATCAGTTATGGGTACATTTATCCATAGACCCTCGAGAAATTTGGTCTATGATTTATCCCCTTTATGTGTTATTATTTGAAAGATTTATTGTTGTGAGCAATATAAGGTGACTTTTCCCAGGGTTTCTCTCAATATATCACTGCCATCATATCAGAGGATGACGGAAATGTTACAAGGTTCCTGCAGAAGTTTGAAACTTTAACTGATCACCTTTGACCAAAATTATATAATTATATGCATGATATGGTAATATCCCCTTCTCTAGGGATCAAACGTATCAACACAACAGTCATGCAATTGTTTGGCAGGTGGACTTTACTTCTATAAATTTTTACTTCCTTAATATCTTAAAAACTTCATCATATTCAATACATATCAACAAACCAGCCAGCTGATAAAGCATCTTGAAGTAGCATCATAACACAAATTTACTTTCACTGATTTAATTTGTTGAGTTTGTTTACTTCTTCCGGTGTATTTCATTTCTCTAATCTGAAGATGACTGCTAAATTGACCATATGCAATATTATGTGACAATCTTGGCAACGATTCAACTGTGTGACCAAGTACCAAAATTCCATTTGTAGGGACGCATTGTCCCCTGCTACACTGCGCATGAGTTTTCTGTCTTCTTCATGTTAACTTGGAATTTGGGGAAATTTTCATGTATAAAAATACATATAAAGAAATGCCAAGGGAGTGCATTGCTGGTCTTGCAATCCTTATTGTCTCACATACAGTATATTGTTGTACCTGTGGGATGAAAATTGAAAGCACAACCAATTCTAGGCGTACATCTACATAAGTTCTGCTACTGACAACTTTTCAAGCATCAATCTCTATCAGGATTTTACACATTCAAACACAAACTGATAAGTTCATGTAACAGGTTCTCGAGAAATAAATTCAGGAAAGCATGCATGTATATATTAATATCTTCAGTATGGTCATATTACATGGACATGTACATGTAAATGTGTACCGGTATCCTGATATGATCATGACAGACATGTTAACTGACAGAGAAATAGGAAGCTTGCATAGTGCCTGAACATGTAGAGATCTTCCTTGTGCAAGCTTATCAATTAATTACCTGAAAGAACTGTCAACCAAACAACTTTTCCTGTTGTGTAAAAATAGAGCTGTAACCATTCCATACACGTAAATGACTGGCAATTCAAAATCAAATTACTATACTATGTGATTCCTACATGATTGAGCCATATTATGATAACACAATCATACGGTATGCTGGAAGCAGCAACACTACAAACAATATCAAAAGTGAGGCTGAAATGGCACCATGAGCTCTAAACATATCTTAACATGCATATCACCTTCACTGAAATTGTCAAATCATACCTCCTACCTGTGGTACATGTACATGTACTTGTTACAAAACTTTGTAATTCTTGTCCAACTTTTCATTTCTGTTGCCCTTGCACTGGTATCTGAATAACAATCTACCCATTGTCAACATTATTATTCTTTTGCAATTTAATATTATTTTGCCAACTTCTCTCTTCCCTAATCTCTAGCTCTTCTGTATGTATAAACAGACTTCATGATTTTCACTGGCATAGTACTGTCTGATAGTTTTATAAAAAAGCAGGGCAGCTAACTTAATGTTTGGAAAAACAAGATGATTTATCTTCAATGAAGTTGAATGTTGCTCTGAACCCAAAAAGTAATACTGTACTGTAGGTCTCTTGTCATCGTTAGGGCACAGAATAACGCTGGAAAGACAGATTTCTCAAACAATGAACTTTAGAAGACTAGTTTTATAGTCGTAATTTGTTCTCCATTTTCCAAAATAAGTCTTAGCTTGTATTTTAATTATGACATTTAAAGATACTTTACATGCAAATAGAGTGATGATAACAATCAATGCTAACATTCAATATTGATCAACCTGGCCACAGAGGGCGCTGTTCTGAACAGCTGACAGTCTGCCAGTGCTCTAAAATACATACTATTGTATGTCCTAACAAACAGTGCTAAAAAGAGTTAGTTATCCATTGCTACGATAGAATCATCCCCTCAACTTTAAAGATTGTTACATTTGGGACACATGTTCCAACTCACACTCATTTTGAAGTTTGCAGAAATAATAAAGTTCTCAAGGTCTTATTTCTTTGAAATCAAAACTTGTTTTTCCCTCATACAGTTTACATAGGAAAAGCTGCCATATTTTATTTCAAGTAACACTAAATTTTAGGTAATTTGTCTGTCTATGACAAAAATTTCTATGGTGACCCCTTGACAGTTCAAAGTTTACAATGTACTTAGGGCAAGTGTGCGCTAAAGTTTAAATCTTTCAGTTTGGAGTCACACACTACCTTCATAGGATCAGCAGAAGTAGCCTATCTGAGTATAAAACATGATTGCAAACGTGTATACCCATAATAACATATCAGTGTTTTTGTTAAGGCCGGTACCCCGGTAAATGTTACCGGGGTTCCCCAGTCATTTTACCGGGGTTCCCCTTGGTATATCAATGCAATCAGATCAGGGGACAGTAGAAATGTTACCGAGGTTCCCAAATCATTTACCAATGTTCCCCAACCTTAGCAAAAACACTGCATATGACACATGTACATAAACCTGACACTTACAGAGTCACTGTAGGGTACTCGCCAAGGCATTTTAATACATGTGGGCATAAAGAAAAATATGAATAACAAAGAGTTTGGAATCTATATGTAGTAGAGGTTAAATTTCATTGATTTAGTTTGACAAAGTAATACATAGTCAAATTCGTCAGACTCAGAGATCCAAAACTGGTTACATTTTAAAACAGGCGCTAATACCGATGCCTATGTACAATTACAGGGCAAAATAATAAGCCCAAAAGCAAGCATATGTAATGTGTAGAAAAGGTGAACAATTAGAGTAGCTGATATCTTTTCAGGTGGGGTTTCTGCAAACCTACTATACATGTAAAGTAAATTAATACATGGTCAACAAATAAATGTGACAATCTCAACATAATACTACTTCAGAGAGCTAGTTGATGTCAAATCAATCATAGAATATTATCTTTTATTGATTAACTGTCAATTCAATTGACATCAATTCATTAACATTTATGTTCATGATACCCATTGTATTCCCTATTCTTTTAAGTGTGCATGTTGCACTGCTTTGAGAGTTATCAAGTGACATGAAGACACGTGAGACATTTGTCCCTTCAAGTTCCTTCAACTCCAATACACATATTAAGACAATGAAAGAGTACAGTGTTGTTACTTGTGAACAGACAATACACAGAGGCAGAAGAAGAACTGGACAGGAAGAATGACTTGAAAGGGACAGCTGGTCACAAATCTGACATCAGACTTCATTCAAAACAAATGTGATGTGGGAAATGCTAATTCACAAATATCAATATGCCATAGAGGCACAGGTCATATTAGATTATCAACAACAGTCTTCTTTGTCATAGTTATCACTTGACAAGTACTGTAAAACAAAAACAGAAACAACCATACTAGGAAATCATTTCAATATGAAAAGACAGCTTTATGGCAGTGTTAATTGACTGTTAATTTGGTGTGTTAACCAAAAATACTACCATGCTTTGGATTAGCCTAACAATACAGTGCAGAGAGGCCATACGTCAAGCAATTTACAAGTAAATACTGACACCTCGATTCATGTAACATGCCTCTAACCATCAAAATGCTGGGGTTTTATTTTAGGTTTTTTTTTCTCAAGCAAGTGACCTAAAGTAGTCAACACTTTTTGATACTGCATCTAGCTGAACTGAATTGCTATTTGCATAGGGAGAAAACAGGCCAAAGGTCACCTTTATTCCTAAATTTGCATACATATGGGACTCAACAACTTATTTGCATGCGTATTGTGCAAAATACACCGTAACATATTGTATGATTTGAACTCAGTAGAGGTTACGGAAATAGGTTTATCATTCATAACATGCTGAATGCACTGTTTACAGTATTAAAGAATGACTGGCATATTTATGATGAGCAAATTCCAAGCATTATGTAGACATTTGGGCCAAAGTGCAGACTAATAATAATATTACGAATGCCCATGACTTGACAACGTCTCTGATTCAATACCAGGTTGAGAATGTTAACTTTATTATGACAGTGGACTAGTACCGGAGTACTGAGTAACATTCACCTGGTATCAGAAAGAGCATTACATCTGTTTCACGATTGATCATATCTGTGTGCAATACCTAATATGGATGGTATCACTCACTTACATTGAAAGTACAACACTGACTGAGTGCCAAACCCATACTGTATTATGTCTCCTGATTAATAACTAAATATCTCACTTACAGATTTATCAGAACAGCCAGTCCTTGTAGACTACATGTACATACAAGAAAATGGAAGTATAAACAACTACATGTAATTGATTACCATTACTTTTCATTGTTATTTATCCAAGTAAAAGAAAGTTAAATCAGTAACAATTAAACATTTGCAGTGTAACATTTGCAGTGTTTCATAATAAGTAAATTAAATATTAGGGAAGACAATACTTTTAAGATGATCTCCTGTGTTTCTGATATTGAAGAAAACACTGAGTATGCTCCATTTATCATTGAGATACAGCAAACCATTTCCTAAAATGACAGACCCTCTTTTGGCTATTATCGTCAATGACGTGCAAGAGCTAAAATATAATACTCAATATAAACCTTCAACAATGCAAGTACCTCTTTGAAAGCCACTACATGCATGTATGTAACCTCGAAGAGTCACGTTCACAGCCAATATTTCAATATTTTTTTTTGCTTTTTTCAAATTTCGTTGTGCAATTGCTAAAGGTTAGCAAAATAAGTACTTGATTTTGGTACAGTGATAAGATTTTATCAGGTGCTGCATGTAGCTGCATTTGAAGGTGTGATTTCACTGCCAAAAATTAAATGTCTGTGGCAATGAAACACAGCCAAAATGTGTAACATACATGTACATGTGGGTACTGGATGTACATTTCTGTGTGCACTTTGCATGAAACCTACAAGAGAGCTTTAATTCTGTCGCAGTCTACTGCTAGAAGACCAGACACAAAAGGTGAGTCACACATGTCAAGGATCTTTGATCAGATGTAACAGCGTGACTCAGTCAGTATCATACAAATGTAGAGCAATTTACAATCAATGCCCCATTACCTGCACTGTCTGGTCATCAACACTGTGATCTATTAAAACATTGTCGGTTTATCTGTACTGCTACAAATAAAAGCACCTTCATTTGGTCATTTGTATTTTTTCTCTTTCAATTTACCTTCAATCTACAAGTACATATGCCATGGGCAAAGATATTATTAACTTCAAAAACCATGACATTTTCTACATAAGTTATCACAAATAATGATAAATAAAAATCTTTCTGATTTTCAAATTCATGATTTTTCATAATGGTTTTCAAAATTTTGCATGAAGCAGTTCAGTTTGAAGTTTACATCAGTTTATCATCTTCACAAAGGATTGTTTCCACACATTACAATCTCCTTACATGTATCTATGACGACTTTCAATGGAATTATGCTGATAGCTACACTCAGATTGTCTTATTGTGTAGAACAGAAGCTGCACAATCTCTGCATGTATCTCGGTGTAATAGTCTTTCCAGGGTTCCATTTTCCACTCTGAACTAATACTTTCTGAGCTTTCACTTTCCACTGTGAACTGTCATCTACGACGCCTTTCCATCTCACAAAACACACTACATGTACAATCAATACTTTTTCACAATGATTCCCATCACATTTTGAAGGTGTGATTTCCTGAAAGATGCCGACAACCAGAAACTAGCAAATATCGCCTGCTTCTGAGAATACTAAGAATCACCAGACTCAACACTTGAGTCTCAACATTTGAGAGTCTGACAGGGTGTGATTTTCATGAAGGTTATCCATACTGTAAGGGTTACATGTATAATATGTACATGTACAGATGTACATGTGAAGGGTACAGTATAATACAGTCACAGGGAACAACTAAGACCTCTCAGAATCCTTAAAATTATCTGGTGTAAGCAGGTATAGGCACAACTTGGTTTTAATGTCAGGCATCATGGCTATTTTTGCCTGAACCAATGATTCTGGCAATAAACTGGTTCTGGAGACCAGTGTACACTGTAGTGTTAGTTATGAGGAAGAATGGAATCATTTGATTGACCATGACACTGCAAAGGGGTCCCCTATATACAGCACTCACAACATTTGTAATGGAGAGGTCTTTTAGCCTGCATAACCTACTTTGCTAAAGACAAGCCTGCAGAACATTTCTGAGAATGAGCTGATTCAATCGCAATGATTCGTCAGTGGCAGTGAACCCATAGGTTTTGCCAAGGCAGCATAGTCATTCCACGGGATCTCTTTGATGTGCCCAAAGACTCATCTTCTTCCCATCTCTATCTACATTGCATTATCCACCAACTCCAGTCTGGTACTTCCTTTCAGCTGTTTCTTTAAAATCATAACAGATGTACAGTACATGTAGCAGCAGTTTAACGTGTCTTGCATTGAACTAAACAAATATCCATGTTATGGTACACACCAACATGTGCGACTTGGGTGTAAATCAGGAAGTGTACATTTGATGCTCATAAAGTTGTATTTTAAAATAAAAACAAGAAGAACAACATTAACTTAAATCTCTTGTCCAGTACGATTTATGAAAACATTGTAGAAATGGGCCTGAGAAAAAAACTACTAGACTTAAATGTATAACGGTAAACCTATTCAAAGTATTTACTTACATAAATACCTAAAAATCTTATTTCAAAGGTGTATTTGAGATCACATGGTTGGAAATACACGTGGCAACCAACCCTCATGACTGAACCAAAATTTTGTCTGATTTGCTTCTTTGCTTTGATGATGTAACTGCTTTCATCAGTCATGATTTGGTTAATTACCTTTTGAAACAACAGCAAAGTGTACAGGTGTTATCTTGTGATGTTAAACAAACACAACAGATGTGATGAAGAAAACAGCGACCATGAAACTATACACCCAGGTAAAAGTAGCCATGGACTTGAGGACATCCTTTCATGGACAGTATACACTGAAATGTATACTGATACTAAAACAATACATCACACAAGGTTCACAACCTTGTACAGATATCACACAAAGTTCTGTCAGACTGCCACAAACAAAGCTAATAAACACAAACTTCTCTGTTTGTGAGACTTAATGGAAAGGTAGACACTGGCTTCTACATCAACATTTTTCACAGAAGTAAAGTTAACAAAATAATTGGTAGACAGTATGAGTACACGTGAAGTGTCTATGCAAAACTACACTAAAAATTACATCACTCGTACATGTAGAACAAAAACTGATATATAATCTAATCACTTTCTTTCAGATCATATGTGTCAACGTTAACACAGCAGTTCTCTCACAGTTCAACTCTTAGCCCATGATCTCGTTTCCACAAGTTAAAATTTATCTTGAGGCACTTAAAATCAGATCATATGTTAAATTGGTGGATACAATATACAGTATTTCAAAGACAAAATAATATATTATAACGTGTAAGATGAGTAACGTTACTCAATAAACACAGAGCAAACAACACAATCCATCTTATTCTTTGCAGAGAAGAAATCACAACAGAAGTCATACGTACAACTTTTAGAAAAAACCCTCAATCTACTCAGCACTCTGATACTGTAATTGTAGGACCAGGATGAATACTGAAACCTGTTTCATCAACACACTTGGCAGACTTGCCCTGATGCCAGACTAAACAACATTCTCTCCATACACATAAGCCATCAATCTTCTTGAAAACAGTCAGGGACTAATGTCAAGAATAATGACTGAAAAAACAAAAACTACTGCCACACTGACCAGTATATAAATTTAGCCATATTTTCCTATTGTGATCTATAAATTTACAATTCTCATTGGAAAGTATATATGTGACAATGGTATGCCTATCAAGGAGTTTGATTTAGTCCATTCTATTCCTTCCAGGAAACTTCATGTTACTCTCTGTAAATGTGCATTATACATGAGTGCATCCTGAAACATTTTAACAGTTTGAGTTGTAGTTTAGGTACTTATTTGGAGAGTATGTATACATTGTACAAAAAATATGCCAAAATACTTGTCAATATATTTTCATATCAATAATTAGATGATATGACAAAATATGTACAACATTAAAACAATTGTTCAGTGATTGTAACTACTATTCAAGCTTTATTTGAACAGCATACATCCCAACCAGTTCTCTCTTCCATTGTTGTTATAAATTTGAGGTAAGTACTTGAAATCAGTCAGTAAGGTAATATACATCATATATTACGTCTCCATACCTTCACATAAATATTCAAATGTTCAAGAATGTACGACTCTCAAAGGTGTGTATGATTGTCTATATCAAAACAACACATCATCTTTACTGTATGTGACCATGTATCCTGGTGCAAAAGGTATATACCGGTATGTACATAAATATACATCTGTACTTTGCACCCATCACAGTGACATGGTGTACCAGTGTTTTGTAACTTATTCACCAAACGTTGGTACGGAGGAACAATTAATAGTACAAGAAAGTACATCTTATATTCTCTTCAAAATTCTCGGCATACTGCTTCCAACCAAATCAGGAACACATACAGTAACCAAGAAAAAATTACATTATGTCATGATAACAATCTTTCATATGAGTCAACTTCCCACTAAACCAGACGTGCAAAGTTCAAACTTTACTAAATAAATACAGCTTGTGTTTATTACAAGAAACCAACTCATGGAATGGTATTATGGCTTTCAATTTTTCTCTCACCAAGAACTGTCCAGAACAAATAGAAACCACCGCTGAAGTTCTGACTTTCTTGCACAAACGCATACATTCTGCTTCCTGCTTTACCGTGTCACAGGAAACCACTCTTTGTGCACGCTTTTGTAATTTACCAAAGCGCCAAGATAAGTTTTGTGACCGGGAGCGGAAACACCATTGAGGATGGCAGCCCCTGTCACACTCTTGAAGGGTGCGATTCTTGGCAGCTGTCTCGATTCTAGTATTCTACTCCTTGAAACAATATAACACAATTGCCAGTCTCTCCGACAGGTTGTCTTACAGTCTACATTGAGCACGTTTCATCTGTGTGTGGTTAGTGAATGAAACCCTCGCCACACTCGAATACTCGGAGCAGGTTTCAATTGACGTGTATCAACTGAAGTAAACAAAAAATTAACACCTGAAAAATCGCAGATAGTCAATCAGCGAGTACACATAAGGGACGTATTTACAGGGACACCGATAGGCTGCTTCCCTGTCGATGTTTTCGATCAACCCAAGAATCCATATATTTGAAAACAATCGAAATCTTCTATGATTTATGAAGTAATGATGTCTCTGACGCACCCCGAAAATTCTGTGAAGACCGACAACACAAATGATACAGAACTTGATAAGTTAACAAGACTGGGCTGTCTAAAATTTCCTACAGCTACAACGATTACGAATTTCTTACCTTATCACTAGGTATTGATCCCCCAGTCATTGTTAATTTGTTTGTCATTAGGTATTGAGTCCTTCTCTAAGTTCCAATCAAGAATACCGGACAAGTAGGTAGTGTCTTTAAATGACCTTCTGGTGAAGTAAACAGCTGAATTCTCGATACTCAGCTGATATGTTTCCTTTAGTACGCCGCCTTCCAGATGGATTTTCCTTGAGTAAAATCCTCGTGCAGCAAAAATTTTCAGCTCTTACACCTCAGAAAAATGTATCACTTGAAATCCGCCTAGACAATCCCTAATTTAGCGCTGTATAGCCGTTAAAATACTTCATTTTCGCTCGGTCTGATCATAGTTACACATACAGCGTATTCAAAAAATATGGCGGATAGGTTCGTGGTGCATTGTGGGTATCGGTCACGTGATTTGTCGCTTGCTACAGAAGCAGTCCTTCAAATTTTTTCTGACCCGAGAAAAAGCACATACTTATTATTATGAGGTTGGATTTTTCTTCAAAGCCATTTTCGTGTTTTTATTATTTCCAAATTCTGTGACAAATACCCTCATTACGGTTACTCTACGTGTTCCTCGATAACGAATTTTGCACAGTTCTCTAAGGGACTGATCAGTTTCTTCGGAATGGGGGGGGGGGCCGTCGGCGGTGCGGGATTCATCTGGGAGTCACCGTTGACATCGGTGATGGGAGGTCACCATGTTCTTGAAATGCTCAATAGAGGGGGCGGGGTCAGTGTGTTCTTGAATTAGAACAAGGGGTGATACTTGTCTAAAATACATCGTACCAGCCACGAATTTCATCATTCAGTTCCTTTTTCGGCGCGACCTTAGGGCGCGTAACTTTACATATATTTTTCAGCCTTATGAGTTATGTTTTTGCTTTAATATATCGGGCATATCAGAGATGTCTGGATCTTTGCATATTAGGAGCCACTTTTTGATGTCGCCAAAAATTAATCCACCTGCCCTAAGGCCGAAGAAACTGACCAGCCCCTAAATTGGTAAAAAAAATGAGGGCTACCAAGTCAGGAGACGCGAGTCGTAAATTTCCTTTAGGCTCTTGGCATATTTTCAATTTAAACAAATGCTATCATTCTATTTTATATTCAACTGCAATATTCTACTGCATGTTAATTGTCAGAATTTGTATCAACGGATTGAGTCATTGATTTTAGCACTTAGGTCGACTTCAAGTTGTCAACGTTATTAAAGAGAGGGGATCGTCGAAACTGCATGTGCGACTATCTTGTTTATGAACAGTGTATTTTATGTACGGTAACTAGATGCATCACGTCAACATAGCTGCAACATTTAAATTTTATTACATACATTATGACAAACATGCTTTAACTTCCATCAATCGCCAACGTACAATTAATAAAGTGTTCGCATTGGTCGTGTGGGTCCCATACGATCTGTGACCGTAGTTCCTACGACCCTTTCCTTTTAAGCACCTGGCATAGAGATGACATTTTTTGCAAAATATAAGGAGCAATCAAATACAATTGTCAGTTTCGTGAATTTAAATTTTGAAATTACACATTTGACATAATGTATATTTTATGCTGTCAAAATAAACTGAGTGTATAGGGAGCGTTCATTTATTACGGTCAGGAGACGGACAGGCAAATCCTCTAGCTCCTCCCCCAGTCAACAATCTTGTCGCCACCTAGGCCTAGGCCTATATCCACAAACAAAAGTCGAACACCAGTATCTATCCCTTGATAAAATTTTAGCGACCCCCCTAAAATACCCGAGTAATTTTGTCAATATTTTGTTATTCATTCTATTTACATGTAGTCATCTTGACATGAACAGTACAATATTTGGCTTGGCATCTGTATATATTAAAACTCAAGTCTTGTCTGGAGTTCAAATCATTTTAATTTTTTCTTTATGACAATAGCCACTACCAGGACAAGAATACACACTTTGTTTTGACAATAATATTTGCGGGAAACTTATTTTTTCTAAGACTATATTCTTCTTTCAAATATAGTAAACGCAGAGGGAACACAGTATCCAATATTTTCTTGTTTTGGGGGGGATTGTTTTGTTTTTTTTGGTTTTTTTGTTGTTTTTTTTGGAGGGGGGTACAACACATAAATATAGTAAATAACAACATAGCTGAAAGTAAAATATAAAGATGTATGTATTTTTTTTTGGAAAAAGGAATCCGTTGAGTAGAAAGTATACTTTAACGTTTTTTGTAAGAACATAGTGATAGTTCAGGCAGAGTGTGCGTGCTGTTGTTCTGGCTTTCGTTTTAAATTTTATGTTTTATCTATTTCTATATTTAAAACAAACAAACAAACACACATCGTCACGTTTCAGCTATTTTATTACTTACTCTGCCTGCGTATCCGTAAACAAACAAATAAACCAAGAGAAAACATCTAAGACTGACCCCGTGGTAAACACAAAGCTACTTTATAGTATCGTAATCTTCTTCCGTGAGGAGATACGTATATATGGCTTGGACGTGTTGCACTTATTGTTTTGTAGTTTTCTTCAATGTTTTTCCGCTTTTCTTATCGAGCTGTCAGCCTTCGTACATCACACATACACATGTAATTGGTCACTTTTTCTTCTGGGCTCCCTTCGGTCCAAGAATCCGACATATTTACAAAATTCTGTACAGAATTGATGGTTGGGGATCGCACGCGAGCAAAACTTTGCATTTTATATTATTTGCCTTCCTTAGAAAAACTGTTTTTTAATACCGTCACACTACCAAAATATCCAGAATTTCCTGCTATGTAGACCTCATGAAAATGTTTAATTGTATATATTTTCAAATGTACAGCTATCTAACTTGAACTTATTATAAAAACACCGACGCTTGGTTTAACATGGCGCTCACGCTTTTTGATTGGTCAGACCATTTCTGAGCGTAACAACCATGTGATTGTGGACATAAATAGTAAGTAAGCTTAAGTTACGCCGTCGATAGAATTATATTGCAATGTAATTGAAATCACAATGTTTGCTTTGCTTGCGATGGTTTGTACACCACTGTGAAAAAATGGAAGTATCCGTTGATGGGAAATTAAGTCGAACTATCGTTCGTTTCCGAATTTCTCTGTAAAAACAATAATCGTTGGTCTTCAATTTCTTATATTTGGTATATTTTGGAAGATGTGATATCGCAAAAAGAAAAGTCGACCCGTGTCTTTGACCAGTTGTTAAATTTCCAAGGATATTTTATAACAGGATGCTTTCAGTGAATGTTAAAGAGAGGAAAAACACATGAAAGTATAGGAGAAATATCCTGTGCGAGTAGATCTATGTAATTTAACAAGGTAACCGTTGCCAAGACTCGTAACAAAAGTCATTCTATATTTTCGTCAATACAATGCGTTGACGTCATTGAAAGGAGTTGAAGGATTTGCCGCCTTCACTTTCCCATCAAATCGTGAGTGAAAACCGTTAGCAGAGAGAACCCTTTGAAGGACGGTGCAGATCTCGTTGTCATTGCCACTTAGCTTTTCCAGATATCAATATTCTATACAACTGACGCAAGAGTCACAACCATTGTTCGTGTTGACAGACCAAATATAGGGCATATAAATTGAATTATTCTATGAAGATTAGGCTGAC
>LD343081.1:209879-220028 GCA_001465055.1 Ptychodera flava
GCATTTGTAATGAATGAGGTGTTATACTTCGGATGTGATTGTCTGAACGAGCACATGCATTTTTCCAAGATTCAAAGATTTGGCATGGAGAGGGGGGGGCGCAGATCATGTGTACTACTTCCCAAGAATTCTATTCTCCTTTCAATGTCCAATTTTATGGATGTTGTGTAACCGTTTCATAGACGCGGCAGAGCTGCACATTATCATTTTTAAATGTTCGCGCGAGTGATTTTTTTCGCCTTTTGGAGATCCCATTACTGGTAAGCTTACTCCTTAGAACCCGTTTATTGACGCTCGGAGATTACTTCGCCATCGAGATTTCATTTATTTTTCGAGTAAGCGCAAAAAGTTACTGAAAATTAGCATTTAAGCTGCCGTCAAGTTCAAATGCACAAAGACAGGGTAAGTCATGTGTATGAGGGACACGTTTTCAAGCACTCTGTTGAATGCATGTCTCCAAGCTTGTCACAACGTATGTGTTATAGTTTAACTGCGCATGTGTACAACAAATTCAGATTTATTGTACAAACACAAACAACAAAAACATAATTCTAACCCCAGTAATACAAATAACATATAGTGTCATTATGACGGTAGACCGATAATAAATTTTAAACGGCTTCCCACTTATTTTAAACTTACTAAAAATAAGGTTGTATATGCCTTTGGTCTGTCAACCAGTCCTGATGGGGACAGTGGGAGTTATACCGCAGCTTTGAAATCATGCAGTTTACTAGATTTTGACCTCGATCAGTGAAGCATTACTAAGGCTGCATTCAAAATATTGGGGGTGCGCGGGAGGATTTCGGGGGAGGGAAATGAAAATTCTGGGGTACTAGTAGAAGGGAGACTCGAAGGTATAAGGGAGGATCTGAAAAACTTTGGTTCCTTATTTTTTACATTTTCAGGTTCGATAGCTAGAGTACATGTAGTTGAAGAAGGGTTTGGGTCATATGACGCTTATGACAGTGAAAAAAGAGATTGCAGTTGGAGTAAAAAGCAAAATTACTGAAAAAGTATGAACATTTTATGTTTACAATATTGTTTGCTTAAGGATTTACGATCGGAAAATATAAACTATTGTCATACTTATGAATTAGGGATTTTTGATTTCCAGTATATTAGAAAAAAAAACAGGGAAAAGATTGGAGTCACCATGTTTGATTTTCTACAATCCTACGATGAAAAGTCACTGTTTTGCACGAAAATCACTTAAAATCTACATAAATCTTGGGTTACTGTGCTAAGCTTTTCACTATTCACATTCATTTCAAGTTCATGCGGTGAACGAAATTTTCAAATTCTCATTGTACAATAACACAAAGTTAAAACTTTAAACAGTAAAGATTCTTAATTTAAATTTTAAAAATGTATGAATAAATGGAATTATGTATTTTTTACCAACTTTGTCATTAGAGATTAAAAGTTTATTTGGTGGAATATTTCAATCTTCCAGTATTGTCAATTTTGTAAAACTTTTATAAGTAGCATACATGGTTTGTACTTTCAAAATTATCTTATCTGTAAGTCTCTGTGCTACGCTTTTCACTATTTGGATGAATGTAGCCACGAATTTACAATTTGCATACTCTCTTATCGGCGTCATTTCGGGGGCTCTTCAGTGGGTGTCATTGATCGGACCAGATTTGGATTAACTGAAGTCGGCTTAGACTAATAAATTCAAAAAGTCCACTGATTTAAGAATTTGCCTTTGGAATGTGGCTCTACAAACCGCTGAAATATTTCTATAACAACAACGAAATATTTATGCGTGCTCAACAACAACTGCACAATACATTTTTATTTCTTCTGCGAACACATATCTAATAAACATTTGGCTGTATGATCATTTGGGGACTTGAACAGTTTGATCATATAGAGAGGGGAATGAGGGGGGTTCCGAAAAAATTCAATCGTGATTCATCCAACCCCCAACCCCCGCTTCACCAGTATTTGTGAGTGCAGCCTAAATAAGAGAATAAGAGAGAGCGAGGTAGAGAGATGGAGAGGAACAGACAAGAGTTAAACAGGGGAACGAACAGACAAACAGATGAACTCAGGCAGGCGAAAAAAGGCACAAACGAAGTAAAGATATTAAAAGGTCAGAAGCTGTAACTTTGGGTTAATTTTTTCCATAATTTTTTCTTTGTGATCGCAACTGCAATTTTTTGTTTATCTCACTTAACGCTTGTTAAGTGAGATAAACAGTCTTTAGTTTGTCAACTCATCCTATACATGCATTGACTGCATTGTTATTGTTGACGAGGGAATTCTAGCCCGGACTGCGATTCAAATGTCAACAAGGGTACACTTTACACGTATACTCGTATACTGTACGCTGGCGAAATACACGCTGTGTTGGACAAGCTAAATAGTGGGCTTTTCATCGTGTTTCGGGAGTGAAACAGGAACTTTCAATTGACTATCAAACAAAAGTTGTCAAACAATCAAACTTTGGAGCTTTAATGGACAAAAAATTAAAGAGTAACACTTTAATACTTAGGTGATACCTGGCTTTAATGAGGTAATTTAAAAGTAAACATTTCTGGAGTAAAACTATGAGTGCCCTATCAGATCAAGCTAGGAAAACTATGGGCTGGATCTTTAGTATATGATAAAAGCATTTCATTTTACATTTTCAAGGATATTTTACTTACTTGATACGATCGATGATAGTGCGAGTCTTAACGCCTTGAGTTTATTGGGTTATCGCATGTACAGTGTTAACGTTGTTGAACGAGTGCATCTCAAATATTGTAATGCATTTATGGGAGTCAAATTATGAACAGCGGATGCTTGTGTTTCAAAGGACCCGACTTAAATTTCTAACTTACATTCACATACGCGTACAAAAAAAATTAACTTTTGAAAAGACATTATTAGTAGTTTGTGCTATGGCACTTGATAACAACAAAAAGTCTTGGGCAACTGACATTAAATATCTGTTGTGTAATTACTAGTATGGCTTTGGAGAAGTTTGTTTTTTGCAAGGTCCTGGAGACTTTGATGTCTTCATACAACACTTCATGGCGAGAACACTCAATGTTTCAAACAAGACTGGTATTGAGAAGAATGTAGTGAGAACAAACTTTGCCCCGGTACTGTCATTTTATCATAAGGCAGTGACATACCTTATGGACACTTTCATATTTTTATTTTTTTCTCAGTTATAGAAGTCCCGCCCCCCAATAAAGTGTATATTTTCTGAAAGCCCTGATATTGGTTCATCCGACCGTTCACAGTACACAGTCATTATTTGCATAATAGTCACGTGACAAGCGGTTTGCTGAACCTTCTAAAATCGGTTTTTCCTCCCTTTAGCGAATACGCTGCAAGATTTCCGATTGAAATTTGTGCATTGAGAAGCCTTGATTCCTTCAAATCGGTGTTTTGGATTTCCTTTATATGCTCTTGTTTTCTTTTTGTTATGCACTATTGAAGGTGTTAGGCTAAGGTGCTTTTCAAGGAATTGTAATTGTCGCGCCATATAATTTGAATGGAGACTTTGAAGGGTATTGCTAGGGTTTGTCAATGCACAAATTTCAACCGGAAATCTTGCAGTGTGTTCGCTACGGGAAGGGAAACCCGATTTTTGGAAGGTTCGGCAAATCGCTTGTCACGTCACTATTATGCAAATAATGACTGTGTACTGTGCACGGTCGGATTTCAAAATATCAGGGCTTTCAGAAAATATATACTTTATTGGGGTTTGAAACTTCTATAACTGAGAAAAAAATAAAAATCTGAAAGTGCCTATAAGGTATGTCTCTAGCTTAAGTCCTTATTTCAAACTGCAGATTCTCTTCAAGCATGTTCTACGGGTTTAAGAGAGCTATAGCCTGCCATAGAAGTTCTGGTGACGGTCTTTGATTAGGCAGAGCCAAGGGGATTTCTTTTGAAAAAAAAACATACAAAATGTGACTCACCTGAAACCATGAACAGATCTTTTATTTCTGTCTGTCGTCTGTACCAGAATTGAAGACATATTTATTTACCTCGTTGGTCATAATCACTGTCTTCCTGTAACGTTGAGTTATTAAATGCCAATGTCACCATATGGTATATGTTTGAATGGTCTAAGAAACTTAATTTGTGATGAAAAGCATGAAAGGCGACTCGTTTTAAAAGTAATACTAAAGAATGTACTGGTGAATTTTAAATGTTGCATAGAAGGGGAAACAAAGATTACTTCCATTTGTATACGTATATTCGAGCTTTACAAATTGTCCCTCAAGATGGCAAAATAATTCCAAATTTCATCAGCCTACCTAAGCATTTGTTGACGAAGCCCTACTGAAAACTATCCTCCTTTCTGTCATCTAATGTGTGTTGTCGTACACAACCATTTTACATACTGTCTAGTCACTTTTGTGTAATTTGGTTGTAACTTTGCACGCAGACTTGTCAGACATTTAGCGCGTAGGAACAGAAGAACGCATATTTTTACTGTACAGTTTTAAAGGAAGCGAAAGCAAGATTGTAACTTTTCTTGTATCAGAATCACACATTGTTGTTTGTTTTCTGAAAAAAAATTCATACGTAGATACATTGTGCTAAATACATCTAACCAAGTCGAATCAAAAGGGGAGAGTCGCGAAGAGTCGAACTTTATTTGCCGGGTTATATTTACGGCAAACTTTCACTATAGGATTTAGGCTTCTCTGATGGGCGATGGATTTGAATCACCGTATATACGAAGACAATGGTTAATTGTGGGCAAGGAGGTATTATTTACATATTAGGTACAAAATACAAACCAGATGTCTGGATTTGCTCTGTATTTGCTTTGTATGATGTGACATGACATGACAGGCAGTATAGGGAAGAAGACAAATCAACTGAAACTAAGATAGAGTAAGAAACCTTAACAGTGCAAATCTCCATATGGTGCAAAACGGCGCAAGTTGTTAATATACTTATGGGTGAAGACATGTGAAGTGTTACGATGGATCTGTCAGAATGCGACATGGTTTTAGATAGACATGGTTTTTTGTTTGTTTGCTTTGTTTTGTTTTGTTTTGTGATTGGAGAGCTTCCGAGTTGAGATTTCATTCATGCAATGCGTTTGAGCCTACCCCGGACACGTTCAGGATCTTCATACTTTTAATTCTCTCAACTGGAAATAAAAGTGAAATCGATGGCATTTTGAAGCTTGTGTTTTCTTTGGTAAAACGAATGACAATGTCAGTATCGTCGACGAATCTTTGTTTTCAGGTTTAATTGTTCATTCAATTTTGAAATGTTTTTGACAGGGAACTTAAAATTGCATAGTATGAGAAAGTCGAATGCACTCGTAAGATCAATGTTTGACTTACGTAACCAAGAAATATGTTTCATAAATATGCATAATTTCTTCATGTTGAGTACCTTTTCAAATGTTGTTTCATGGCGGTTTCACAGACCCTAGGGTTTACCACACTGCGATATATTGTAGAAAAATATATTAATTTAAAGCTGCATGAATGTATGAGAGCGCCCTCTATCCGCGCAGTTAGGGTAGTTAAAATATGTTAATTAGCTATAAAACGTGGTGGGGATGAGATGCATGAAGGAGGCAACGGAGTGTGGTCCAGTTGTGAATACTAAATCGAATCGACGTTTCTCGTGATACAGAAGTTGGTTCTCTAAAGGTTGAAATTTCAAAGGTTAGTGATAGTAGAAAATGGCAAACTCAGATGTAGACGCCGATGGGCCTGTTTTAAGGGAAGGAAGTTCCCTGTCTCTGTATGTAACGGCAATCGAGTTGTCTCTGGGGGCATGCCGTTTCTGGGCACAGTGCAACCTTCCATCAAAAAGTCTGTCTCAGCTGGAATCTTTGATGAGCAGCTCCCAAAACTTTATAGAAACTGCGCCCAAAATCGTCGATACGTCACGATTAGAAGCTGGAGATCTTTGCTTCGCAAAATTTTCCGAGGATGGAGTGTGGTACCGAGCTGTTGTGTGGTGTGTCAAATCGCGTAACGAATATACCGTATTTTTCATCGACTACGGAAACGTGGACACGGTACCCACTTGCGATTTGAGACTTGTTGAAAACGTCAAACTAGCCGGTCCCACGTTGACCAGTTCTGCTCAAGACATTTTGTTCGGCATACCAGCACAGGCCACTGAATGTATACTCGCAAATGTGATGCCAGTCGAACCATGGAAATGGAGTGAGGAAGCGGCCAAGTTCTTGACAGAAACCCTACTGTTTCAAGAGTTCGTCGGTGTTGTAAACAAGTCTACCAAAAAGAAGGCTTTGATAGAAATCGAGCTTACATCAGGCGAGTTACTGGCACATGAGCTTGTAAAGGCCGGGTTTGGAAAATCATGTGACAACAGCTACACTCTACAGGACGCCTACTCTCACATGACGTTTCCCGTGGATTATGAGGATGACGTATGTATCGCCTGTTGCATCTCGCCAGAGCAGTTTTGGGTCCATCTGAAGTCTTCCCCAGTCGAAGAAGTGACCGACAAGGTGACTGAATTTTACAATAGTGTTCCAGATTCTGAACTGAAACTTTCGTACATAATGAAAGGTACTCCGTGTGTGGCCAAATATGTGGAAGATGGTGGTTACTACAGAGCAAAAGTTACTGAAGTGTTAGGCAATGATAAGTATCGGGTGCAGTTCATCGATTTTGGAAATTCTGACGTGGTGTCACCAGAAAACATCAGAGCTACCCACTTTAGTCTATTCCAAAGCCCTGTATATGCCATCGAGTGTGCTTTGGAAGGTGTACGCAGCTTGCACAAGGAAGCAGCACAGCGATTCATACAGTTGACGGTAGACCAAACTGTGCGGGCTATTATTGAGGGCCAAAATCAGAATAAGTTGTTTGTGTCGATGTATAACTTTTCTGACGGCATACCAATGAGTATAGCAGATGCTTTATTCAAGGAGGGCCTCATCTTGTTCAGTGAAGGGGACAGACCACCATGCCGACAGGTGCATTTGGAAGATCAGAAATTGAAGTTATGGTCCTTTCATTCAGTGTATATCACTCATGTTGAAAATCCGTCCAACTTCTCATGTCAGCTGGCATCATGCACGGCAGAGATTGACAGTATCATGGATGAGCTGGCCAAGTCTTGTACAGAGTCCAAAGAAGTCACATTGAAACCAGCTGACCTGGTATCAGCCTTTGTCTGCAGTGCACAGTTCACCGAGGACAATCTGTGGTACAGGGCTCAGATCATCAAACTTGTTGATGATGGCAAGGCAGAGGTGAAATACATAGACTTTGGGAACTCTGAAACCATACCCATAGCACGATTGCAGTATTTACCAGCAAACTGTTGTCAGCCAATACAGGAAATCCAGTGTAGTCTGGCTTATGTGAAACCAACAGAAAAGGAGTGGATCAAACAGGAGACTGAATGGCTCCAGGAACTAGCCTTTGATAAGTCCTTGATTGCATATGTCCTTGCTATTGATAAGTATGGTCGATACAGTATAGAGCTAGCACGTGCAGCAGATGCCCAGAACAGTATCAATACAATGATAATGGTGAACCAGCAAATGCAAAATCCAGCCACCCCTGCCACAAGCGAAAACAAATCCTCCAGAATTCCCTCTGAGCCTCTTGAAGATAAACATGTTAAAGTAGCCAATCACATGGACATTGGTGGCTCTGGAGACATGAAAGCTGCATTCAATCATATGGATAAAGAGAGCCCTCTAGTGTTGAGCAAGCCAGATGTTGAGTCAGGAAGCAAACTAGCTGTGGTCATTACATCAGTTGAGTCTGTATCAAACTTCCATTGTCAGCTTGGCCGTCATAAAATCGACCAACTCCAGGACACCATACAGAAATTCTACACAAGTCATTCCGGAAAACTTGGCCAGCCTCCACTGAAGCCTAATGTTACATGTTGCGCCCAGTTTACTGAAGACAACGAATGGTACAGAGCCAATATTCTTGAGATTGATGAAGAAAAAGGAAATGCCAAAGTGATGTATGTGGATTATGGAAATACTGAAAATATCTCAGTATTCAGACTGAAACAGCTGTTGCGAGAGTTTTATGATGAACCAGTTCAGTGCGTCCCATGCTGCCTTCCAGAAAACACGTGTCGAATTCTTGGAAGCAATCAGAAACAAGTCGTGTCGGAAACGTTTGAGGAGCTTGTCGCTGGGAAAGAGATAAGAGCCGTCGTGGTGGGAAAGACCCAAGATGGAAAGCTGGTCGTTGAACTGATTGATCAGCACTCAGGAGTTGACTATGGTCAAAAGTTGATGGAAGCATTTGGAGTTGGAAAGCAGCGGACACCAATAAAGGCAGAAATAGAAAAGAAATCACGTCAAGCTCGAGATAGCCGTCCTCCGTCATCTGAAACGGTGAAGAGAAAGTTATCAGGAATGCAGAAAGATGTAGAGTATACAAAAGCAAAACTCAAAGACGGCTCATCTGAAGAGATTTTGGTGACACACTACATCGATCCTGAACACTTCTGGTGCCAGTTGCTTTGCTCGGAAGCAAAACTGAATTCTCTGATGGAAGATGTTGATGCTTACTGCTCGGCCAGCAAACCATTTGGTGGGAAACAACCCTGGGGTCTGGGAATACCCTGTCTTGCCCAGTACACAGAAAACTGTCAGTGGTACAGGGCTGTAGTAACAGGCATCAAACACAACGGTGATGTTGAAGTCCAGTATGTTGATTATGGAAACGAGGAGATACTATCATCATCTAAGGTTATGGAAATTCCGGAAAAATTCACAGCACTACCTATACAAGCGGTACACTGTTCATTGGTGGGTGTGGTTGCAAATGGAAGTGAATGGACCGAGCAACAGGTTGCCAAGCTGAGAGAGATGATAGAAAACCAAGTATTCACAGCCAAAGTACGTGATGTGGATGAAATTGGTGAAGTATACTCTGTGGAACTCACGGACAATCAGAGCAACAATGTCAATGAGAAGTTTGGTGAGATGACAAAGACACTGGTGAGAAAACCAACTAACAAACCAACAAACAGAAAAGTCCAATCACAGGTCAATGGACTTGATTCAGATTTCAGATTTTCCAAGAAGAGTGTGAGCATCACCCACCATGCAGCATTCAACACCAACCAAAACAACAGTTCAACAGAGACGAGACTAGCTGAACCAAGTCGTCAATTCAAGAACAAGAAGCTGGCAGTAGATGAACGATATGATGTGTTTGTATCCTACATCGATAACCCACACCAGTTTGTTTGTCAGCTTGTTGGAGAGAGTAATCAACTTGATGAACTCATGAATGATATCGCAGCTTTTTATTCCAAGTCTGTTTCAGCTGAACTCGCTTTGAAATCCATACAAGTTGGTCTGCCATGCTGTGCACAGTTTACCGAAGATGACGGCTGGTATCGGGCTAAAGTTGTAGACGTATCTGGAGAGCATGTTACAGTCAAGTATGTGGACTATGGTAATTCAGAGATCTTACCAGTCCACAGAGTGAAAGCCTTGAAGCCCAAATTCATGGATCTTGCAGCCCAGGCCATAGAATGCACCTTGCACAATGTCAAGCCAGTCAGCGACCCATGGACACCTGACAGTGTTGCATGCTTTCAGGAAGTTACTGGGGAGAAGAAGCTTGTAGCCAATGTGACTGGTGTCGACAAGAATGGAAAGGTGACTGTAGACCTGATAGATACAGACAGCGCTGGTGGTGTGTCCATCAAGGATGAACTGGTAACATTGAAACATGCAGCCACTTGTGATGTATCTGAGAGTAGTGAGGAATCGCAAGACAACAGCAAAACAAAAGGTAAGCTTTATGTACAAGGACCACATATCTTTTACAGTCAACTTGTAATTAAAACAAGTTGATACAAACAGAAATTTTTCATGTAAACAACATCAACTATGCAGTGGTGAAGATGAGAGTGATTTATTACAAATCAAAACCCAAGAAAATATACATTTATTATTTGTATCATAATGAAATGCAAAGTTTACTGCCAGCAGATCAAAATGATTCCAAAATAGGAAAACACATAAATAAAAGATATGATTGATTTCTTTCTCTATGGCTTCTTAAGAGTATAGATGTATATACATGAATGTGTATCAGGTAACTGCCTTTAAGTCTGTGATCTTTAGACAATTTGTCACATTTCTGAATTAATTAGCTGAGTTTTAAGGAAGGATTTCAGAGCTAAAATGTGTGCAATTCA
>LD343081.1:282829-294934 GCA_001465055.1 Ptychodera flava
CAGTAACGCCTCACCGTCGAGGAGAAAAAATAGCACGACAGAAACTTACTTGAACTTGATAAGCTTCGTGGTGGCTGTAAAAGGTTTGGGTTTTCTAACAGTGACTTCAAAGTAACGCCGTACTTGTTCGCAGGTGATGTTGCCATGTCGGGTACCTTTGTGCCAACAGATGATATGCACAGATGTTTTTAGGCAAGATGTGTTATATTGATCGAGCTTCTGCCAACAGCGGTACGGCGGCCTCCGTTTGCCTCAGCGAAGTCACGTTTTCCAGCACATGCACGGGTTGTGATATGTACAAACCAGCGACGTAATACGCAAATTTTGCATTGATTGACATGTTAGGTAGCCAATCAGTAAGAGCGTGTTGTCGGCAGAAATAATGACGTCACTACTCGGTATGTAAATCTTTCTTCGGCCAACTTGAAGTTCGATTGTCTCGCAGCTCAGCCATGAAGGCAGCAGGACCGTAAACGCCATGATGAAGGCTAGATAAGGAAAGTGTCGGTCGACAGTAGGAGGTAGAAAGGCCTCCGTGGAAGGAGAAAATGGTATCGCCCAATAATTTTTAAAAACGGGAAAATTTCCAATTGCACAATGTTTTCCTTAAAATTTCTAATTCTAATCTCAAGTCAAATTCACCAGAAAAAGTATTATTTGAGTTTTCAGCGCGACAATAGACGGTGCGTATTTTATTTTTTCCCACTAAAATCACGAAAGAGCAAAATTTACCACAATCGACGCTTTACAAGCATACAACGAGCTAAAAAGGAACATGGAATGTGGTCCATGATGAAACATGATAGGCCTAAACTCGTTCACTTAATACACAAGACATGACATATCAAGAATGATACAGATTGATGTTTATGAAAGATATATACCCTTACATATAAAAAAATCACATGTTTTTGTCACGAGGGTTAGCAACCCATCGACCAGTTTGTAAGCGACAGATTTGACATAGCTGACCAAGTTCTATACTACGGGACGCCCGTACGTGTCAATGTTGATGCCGCCGTATTTCACTTCTAACCCACAGGCGTGATGTTTTCTGGGTACCTATGAGTGTAGTTTATGCTACGTTCCGTCGTTCTCTTCCGTAGGCTACGGAAGAGAACGACGGAACGTAGCATAAACTACACTCATAGAAACTACCCAGAAAACATCACGCCTGTGTTCTAACCATCCAAGCTTCTCACCATAGTAGATAAAAATGCAACTCGATTCTAAGAATATGCGGTTTTACTTATAGTATTTATATTTAATGATTTACTGCATTATAATTTCTTTCTTGATCACTATGAAAGCGTAAGGAACCGAGGCTGTATATGACCGTATGCCAGTTTTTCTGCAGGGCCTACGGTTGATGTTGTGTGGCTTTTAGCCGCGGCTATAGCTGAGGCGGTGATACTGATAGGTAAACCTTGCCAAACTCCTTTTTAACGGTGTCTTTTGCTAAATAGAGAGTGGATTGTGCAGATACCAATTTTCTGTTTGTGAATGCAATATTTTACATTTCATCCATCTTACACACACCATGGAGGTAGGAAGAGATCTCTTCCTACCTCCATGTACACACTGACTCAGTTGTCGCAGTGAGAATAGTTAAAATTTTTCGCCGGATCAGAGTAGGCACGATCCGAGAAGCTTCGGTAATGTAGTCCATCATTACTGCTTTACTCATTTCACCGTTTTCTATTGGAGAAGTATCATTGATTTGCATTTTTCACAATATAAAGCTGAAATATGCAATAATACCGACATCACGACACCGGCGCTTCGCAAGTTGAGACTATTGACCGTGAGAGACCGACCATAGAGGGCGTCAGAAATATTACACAGCCAGAGCTCAGTTGTAGATCGTGGAGCTTGGTCTAGGAGTCAAATAGAAGACGGGCAAGCTACCCTTCTTTGAAAACGCAACAAGATAATATATTATTCTACCAGTGACACGAAAAATAGCAAATATACAATTATTTAACAGAATGACAAATGGTTTGGGAGTTCAAAAAGCGAATGTGTCAAATGTGTCCTTTCTTGCCAAGATATGTCCTGTGTTTTGTATCTCTATTTTCTATGATAATTTAGGTCACAGACGGTCACATTTGTCATTAGGTGTACCCGGCATTTCCCAGATATTGGTTTAATTCATTGCTGCAAAACATTGAGAAATGCATTCCTGTTCACTATGATCATCAAAATCGTACCAAACATCAAGAATACATATTATTCTTAATATATATCCTTGTGTTTGTGTTTTTACAAGAAGCCTCCAAGTTGATCATTTGCTAGTTGTAACATTCAATGAGGGAAAACACACGTCATTGCTATGTACATGGCAAAATTATAAATTTATTAAATTTTCTTGTCATCTTTGAAATACATTTGATTTACAACAGATCAGCATAACAAAGAATAGAACTGTAAAATATTGAAAGACAAAATGGTATCAGCTGAAGACAAGTCAGAATTATCAGCACAATTATAATAAAACTAAAACAATACATAGATGTAGAGAATCATTCAAGCCAATTAATGTTGCTTATAAATTAAAACTCTGCCAATTAATGCTAAAATTCAGGCCAGAAATATAAATATACATATATAGTCACAGATATTGATAAAGAGTGTGTTGCCAAAACCCTTCTTGCTTCTTCCTGATGGTTCAGCCAAACCACCTGAAATACTGGCTTGAAACGACAATTTTACAGTGGCAGAGTTAGCACTTGACACTGAGTACAGTCTTTTTTGAGTTCACAATAATATGAACCACATCAAAACATTTCTTAAACACACTATACATTCAACATCAATTCAAAATCTGTCAATAAACGTAATTATATTTACAGATATGAAATACAGCGAATGGGAGAAAAAAACAGAACAAAAAACAAACCAAACCAAACTACACAATGCTGAACTTGAGGACTAGGAAATCACAGTATTCAATACTACCTATATTGAGACGAATCATGTTTGCACAAGTGGGCTTATTTTCTACAAATCATTGAGACATGCATTGTTGACGGTACAAAACTGACTGTGAGATGCTGTAGACTTTGTTGAATTAGTGGATAAATTATCACGTACATTACAACAAAATTGATTCAAATGAGATGAAGGGTTTGTACAGTGTTCAGAGGGAGGAGAATTCAACCAAACATGATCCATGATTCAGCTTCATGAGAATTCCCATTATTACAAATGTAAGTCTGGTACTCTTACTTTCCAAACAAATAACCTTTCTTTGCTTTCAGTAGGTACAACTTTCAAAGATTTCATCTGATCATTGCTTTGCAGGGGCATGTACTTTCACACAGGACGCATATGATCATCTTCCGCAATTTTGATGAGTTCTGTTTTTTTCTGGTGCTAGGTTTTACTTTTGACAGCTGTGTTTGAACATTTGAGAATGGTAAAATCAACTTTCTCTATCTCAGACAATTTCATTTACAATTTGCGGTGTTTGTGGTCCAGCAAGTCGGTGCATATCAATCAGTACTGGTTTTGACGAAGTAAGAGATAGTCCACTGCTATTGTATTTTGTTAACATTGGCTGACCTTTGACCCCATTGCTTAATGAAGTACCAACCATCATATTTTGGTATCATATTAACAAATGCTACCTATCTGCTAAGTTTATTCAAATCATCTATTCATTGGTTGATTCAACAATTATTCTGATGAAATAATTCTTTTCCTTGATTATTACCATGTAAATAATGAGCTTGGTGTATATGAATTCAAGGCCACCAACTTCACTGACACTGTGCTGTCAATGTGACTCCAACTTTGATACAATCACCATGACTCAGCTGATTCTACATTTCAGTGCACACCGCTGTAGGTTGTTTGCCAATTGTCAGTTATTTTGTACAGGTCTGTGGAAATTTCAGAAATGCACAGACTTGGTTCAAGTTCAAAAGAAACGACTGTAGCAAAATGATGGCTAAATATTGCAGCAATGAACATCCTTGAAAATATGAGAGCCATTGATCAACATGGACTCCAACATTCTGGTGTTTGTACTATTCAAGCACACAGTCTAGCATTTTGATATCATTGCTCAAATTTACAAAATATAGGAATATAAATCTCGAAAAAATTCATTATAGAAACAAATAAATACACTTTACATTTTGCATACAACACTTGGGAAACTCAACAAATTTTGACGGGAGTGACACTGTTTGACCGATGACATATAACATAGCAATTATTCAAGAATATGTCATTTGGTATTTAAGTCTACCAATAAAATCATTGCTTCAGTGAAAAATTGGACAGAGTAAGAATTCTAATCTGCAGCTGCTGTGATTCAACATCGAAAAACATCATAGAGTATCATTAAAATCATTATTGTAATGTCCATCAAAGCCTCTTATACAGCATTACCTGATAGCAAACCATAATTGCAATATTATTTTCATATTCTTGGTAGGTCATTTTAAATCTGTGAACTCCTCAAACGTGTCATCGACCTTCATGGCATTTGTGGATTTTCATACTGAGAAAGAAACTCCTTTATAATAAATAATACAGTTATCTTGATTTTATATTACCTTGGAATGTTAAAAGACAGAATTTAGTGTCAGCTATTCCTACATCAAAATTATTGAAAGGGTTTATAAATATTATACAGCTTTGTCAATTTTTGTAAAGTGTTTGTTACATTGTATACCAATGAGTTACACTAGAAATTCAAATGGACCATGGTATAAACATATCTGCACAAATGAAAATAGAAATATGTGCATTTCATTATGTATTTGTAGTAGATGTGTGTTTGTTAGTATCACCATCACATGATCTATGGGTGTACCAAGTCTGTACAACACTGCGCGTTCTTTGGATTCTATGGTAGAACCATTGCCACAGTAAAAGCCTGTCTCTCTCTTACTTGAAGATGTGACAAGTCAGAGACAGTACCCAGGATTCCTCAATCAATTCACCTTGTTCCCTATGGCGCTATCATGAGAAAATTAAACAACACAAATGATCATAGACCATTTCCTCATATTCCAAATTTCTTGAAAAAATACAGGGATGTCACATTATGACTGAAAACAACTGATCTTGGAATATAGTGTTTTCTTTAAACAGTTATTGGTCAGCTATTTGTGACTGCTTTGATCAAAAACATCAAGGCAGCAACACAAGTTTCGGTGTGCACTCATGTTACTGGATAAAACAAATATTTTTGGTTTTATGATGGGTAATACAATTGCAGTGTCTCACCGATCTTTTTGACATTGCAAACATTGTAAGGCTATATCTCTTACAATAGTGCTGTACAGTTATTCTATAAAGAGCTGTTGACATTTTGAGGAAACAAAAGATTGCTCTATTGGCAACTGGTTAATGGATGTATAGGCCGGTTTACAATTTATCTTGATGTAAATACCACTGTTCTGTTCCTGCAATAACACAACATCCAGACAAAAACTCATTTATGATGAATGTTTTGGTGGTTGAGAAAGTGATCGCATGGCGAGTCCAATGGTTGGTAAAAAAAAATAAGACGGAATCCTTCATTTTTTTGACCTTTTTTCTGATAATCTCCCAACTGTACAAGACTTGATGGCGACTGTAGCCAAAATCTGATTAGAATTTCTGCATTGTAGCTGTGAAGTGGGCTGCAGATGTGTCTACTCCGTGGGTGGATATGTTAGAAGAATTTCACATGGGGATTACATCCTCCCGGATTAGAGTATACTTGAATTTTAAAATGACTTCTACATGTAAAAGCTTGCAGTATTTTTTATCCACATGGGGTTTTATGCCATGGTTTATGTACACATTAGGAAAAACAGATAATTTGTACAGTCTGTTTCAATCGTGAATGGTTTTCTTCAGACTTTCATAAAACAAGGAAGTAATGAGTGATGCATTTTTCAATCATCTGATGTGAATATTACACAGAGAATGAAACAGTCTAGAACAGATGGGATTTAACCACAGGATGTTCATCATCTAGAGCAGACAACATTTAACCGCGGGATATTCATCACAGATAAATAAGTTTTGAGATGGTATGCTACAACCATTCATTGAACTTCTGTAGATCCTTGTGCACTGCTTGAACAGCAAAATTGTATGCAATAAACATCATGGAGGTCAAGAGATCAAAATGCAGTTTTCTGGCAATCTCAGTTTATTTTGTCAAATTTTATCATTACTTCTCTACCTAATGTATATATAAATAAAATGTACATTTTAGGCAGTTTGAGTTTTTAGTTATTTTTAGTTATTAGAGGATTTCAATGACACAGCCAGTTGTTTAATTTGCTGTATTGGAGCAAATTTAACCTGGTCATTCAAAGTCCCTTCAAACAGGTCCAAAATTACCATTGATAAACATGGATTTGGGCCAAACCGTGAGAGTGAAATAATTTTAAACCAATGTTGGACTTTCCATGTCATCAGTTTCTCAACTACCTTAGAGCAAGTAGTTGTATTTCACATTTCACTTGGTGACCATGTAAGATCCTATAATGGATAAAATGTGTCTTTATACAAGCACTGGTATGCAATGCAAGATACAAGCCTTTTGCTTATCTGTGTAGCATTACACTACTAAATTCTATGCACATAAGTCAAAGCCCAGTTTATTTTCCCTGTGAAATTGCCAGCAGAATCCACTGTCAGTAAAAATGTCGCTAATATTTGGTAGTGGGTCGCACATCACATAACATTGTATGCACCCAGGGTAGGACAGCACAAAGTATAACATATGTGAAAGGGAATATATTTGAAGTTCATTGTACATGTGTCTGTAAGTAATGTGTTGTGACAAAGCTAGCTGGAGCAAATAGCAATTACTTCATGCTGAATTGTAAAATGGTGTTCTTTATCTTGCTTTGGATGCACTGTGTCACACAGTGACAAGGGTCTTTTTCCCACCTCCACATTCTGTGAACACAGCTGAGTATGTCAGTTTCTTTACCAGTAGATCTGTATCTGTATGACATGCACCCAGGGAAACAATAGCTAAGGTGACATCTACAAGGGTTCAAACTAGGGAGTAACACTGGGTATGTGATGGGTAGACATGGTCTATTGGATGGGTTGAAAAAGGGGCTGTCTCAGGCAATAGCCAAGATACAGTGCAACCTTATGAACCAAAGACATACTAACTATGGTCACCAAATAGCCATCACCTTAGAGGTCAAAGGTTAACACACAGTGGTCAACGCTACACCATACATTGTGCATGCAGAGGTTAGTCAATGCATTTGATATGGATTTCTTTTGGTTTGACATGCAAGAGAAATTCACAACGTGAAACAGAATGCTATACAAATAAATAAATAAGGTTTTATTTTATATACATGCAAATATGAGAGTCTTAGGAAAGGAACAGGCTGACTGTCGTGTTTGAAAATATTGATTTGAAAAGCTGTAACATCTATCATACCAGACTGTTATATGGCATTCAACATCATTCCTTACAAACTCGTTGTGTGACATGTATATCTAACTGTCACTATATATACCTTTACTTTGGTCTATATCAAAATATAAAGTACAGTCTACAGATATTTTTTCATATTGCTAATCAGGCAAGAGAGACTTTTTGAAACTGGAATTTAAATCATGTCTGCAAAATGGACAACTTCAAAAAATAACAGTACGGGATTTATGCAATCAGAGATCTGAGCTGCATAGCTTTGATTTAAATTTGTATAATGCAATTTCTCTCTAGTCTGACACTACGGCAGGAACGCCTACACACAATTTATATCATACAATACATCTTATCTTGACTAATTGAATCTAAAATAGAGCAATTAGGAACGATTTTCTCCACACGTGACACAAGAATGACAATTTTCAAACAGATGGTGGTGGAAACTTCACAACTGTATAACAAAAATAGCATCCAATGGATAACATATAAATAAATCAACTTCTTTATAAATTTTGTTAGAAAGTTATACAAGTTTACAATCATTTTCTTTGTTAAGAAATCACACCTTGTCCTTTGCATAAAGACTGTCTCTTTGAAACCTTCAAAATCTGTCATCAATGTGACAAATGACGTCAATGTACAGCGCTGATCCCTAATATCCGGCCAAGTCTTGCCAACTGACGTAGAAAAGTACTACTTCATCAATGTCAAAGTGACATCAGTGATACATTAATTTAAAAAAAAATGGTGACCATAGCTGATATACACCCAGGTTGCTGATAGGAATATGGAGTCTACAAAATATCAAGAGAAAGGCCTAACATTGTTCATGATAGAAAGCCACCAAATATGACAGAATTACAAATTTTAGCACCATCATCTCATAGACAACTGTTTGAGGTTACAACTAAGACGTATGTCAAAATTTTATAGTGTTGAAAATTCTACTGGTGGTTTGACTTATTCAGACACTACTGCCTGCAAATTCTAAAATGAAAAAAAATTGTCACTTGAAAATATGGTGACAGAAAAGTACTTTGTAGAAATATAATTTACAAGACTGCAAACTGACCATTGACTGGTTTGAATACAACCACTTTATCAGGATGGAAGTGAAATCTGTCAATCAGAAATTACCTGGTACATAGAATTTGACAACTATAGAACTAATGAGATCATTTTGCTCTGAAATTTCCATTTTATATCTTTCAATTTCTGGAGAGAATCACAAACAGTTAGCAGTTTTCATTTGACAATACGTAATGACTCTCATTCAGACGACAATGATTTTACCAGATCAGAAGCACTTTATAAGATCTTGGTCAGTTGTAAGAAATCATATCTATTGTACAGCCTGAACAATTGAACACGATAACAGCCATGTGACTGCAATCTAAACAGAATTAGACAACTTGTGGAAAAATACAAGTTTTGACAGGTAACTGCATCAGCAAATTACTGTAGGCAATCATAAACCTTACTAGCAACTGAAAAATTCTTCAAATATTATCATGATAATTAACAGTAGACTATTGATTAGAATATACATCATTAAAATGCAATAATGCAACAGAGAAGACTTATAATCAATATCAAATATTTTTAACAAAAGTATGTTACAATTTAAATGGTCTATTTGATTTTATAAATGGCATGGCAGAAGAGTTATCTTTATACTTGTAAATACAATATCATTCAGCATTCTATGTTTACCTATTGACATCATTCAGCATTCTATGTTTACCTATTGACATTTCATATGAACCTACCTATTTAATACTCTTTCTTGACCAGCCGTTTCTTTTGATTGCAAAACTCAAAATAAATTTCAACTCAACGTTACTTTTTTTGATTTGTAACAGTGAATTTGGAGTCAATCTTGCTATCTCTGTGATGTTGTAAAGCGTTTGATCTGTGCAACGAAATGACTGAGTTTGGCGGCAGTGTCAAGGCAGATAGTGTCAAAGTGTGTTCCTCTCACACACAGCCACAAGTCACAATCTGAAACCCATCAAAACTTGACACTGTAATAAACAAGTTGCTGTCTTACAAAAGTCAAATATTTATTGAATCGTCCTGCCAGAAAGGCCTTTTCATATTGCCAAAAATTATGTAGGAATGCTCAAATAGCATATCTTCTTTTAAATGTTGCAAAAAATAGCTAGGGATCAATTGCTAACATAGTCCCCCCCCCTTTTTAAAAAATGCCTTCTCAAAAATCTGCCATAGACCTGACAATCACCTCACATATAAAATGATTCAAGCTATCATGTTCACTTGTTATGTCTTGCATGATCAGCACTGCAAAGTAACAAAACCTTAATTAAGCAACTGATTACACTGCAGCTTAAGTCTTAATTTGCAGAAACTAACAGACATTGTTACACTGACAGGCAACAGTTGATTTGCGAGGTGTTCTGCAATTAGTAGTTAGTCAGAGTTTCAAGAAATCAAGAAGCATTACTTAACAGTGACATGAATTAATGTTAATTCAATGTTTAGAAACAGAGCAAAGTGAAAATGTTACACATTATGGCAAAAAAAACCAGTCAAAGCAGTAATTTCCCTGTCATGTTTACATTACCCATTGATGTTTTCAGTAAGTTTGTTTTGAGACAGGCACTTTTTTACTTGTCATCCCTGACATAGGCAATGCTACCGTTATCATTGTCTGATTGCTCAGTCATGTACACAACCCACTGATCATTAGACAGACACCTAGCTGACCCTTGCGTCTCCTAGGCTTTGGATTCCGGTAGGTTGTCAAAGTGATGCGAGTTGTAGTTGACACCCCGATGAGCTGGTGAAGACTGTTGCCGTGGTGATGAGGACTGTTGCACGTTTGTTACTGGGTGATTCCACATGGTACACTGAGTCACATGACTGAAAGTCAATATGAAACAATTATTACTAATGATGGTGTGAACAAATTAGTATTCCAACAAATAAAAGCACACTTCTAAAATTTCACTATTATTTTCTAATCAGCCTAGCAGAATATCACCATGAATTTCCAGAGGAAATTATAAAATGTGCATTTTTGTAAAGTTTTGACCTGAATACTGGGTTTCTTCCAAATATATTAGTCTGCACGTTGAACCACCATTTTCTTTGAACTTTTCCATCCCATTTCCTAGTGCAAAGGTCCACTCTATCCATTGAAAACAATGGGTTTTGGGCCAAACCATGGTGGTGAAAGGTTGAACACGTGCAACAATCACATATTGAAATGAATGCTTAAGCTTTGAGAAACATCTGAGCACCAGTGTTCCCGCTAACGCTTAATTGCACGCTAGTTGAGCAATATCTCCACCTATGCTCCCAGTGGAATTTCATATTTGATCAACTTTAGTTTCAGTCATTTCGGTCGGTATTAGTTTTGGTAACGATAAACATCAAAACTCAGGGTGAAAGGTGTGATCTCACAGTCCATTTTACTTCAAATCCACATTTTGAGTTTTACCGCTAGTCGGTGGCACAGTTGCTACAAATACACGGTGTGTATACTAGTTCAGGGTATGTTGTGACAATGTGACGATGAATCAGCATATATAGAGAAGACACAAAATGGTTGCCACAGCGCTTAGACAGCTGCCGTGTCCGTGAGACACAAAAGCCTAAGCTGCTCACCCCCGTAAATCTTACATGTAACGCTGCTGAGCACTATGTCAGTAAAGTTGCTGCAATATTAAATGCATGAACAAACTGTAAGGCCAATACGGAGAGGTTACTAGGTATCTCTCTTATACAAATTCAAAGTTTCTCCTTATCATGGAATCTTTGGAAGGCCGCTGTGAGAAAGCAGAGATAGGCAAAGGTTTTATGACATATTTAAATAATGACAACTCTCCTGTTATACCACTGGACGTAAACAGCCAATCGTCATCGATGGAATAATTTACATTCACAGCTCATTTTTCAAGGCAACTATACTATCACAGAAACTAGATATGAAAAGCTTGATCACTCTTTAAGGAAGCTCTGAGTTGTTAAATATCAGAAAATAGAGGGTGTCAAATTTTCAATGACAAGTTGCACAATCTTGATGGCAACTTTACTATTCCTTTTGAGGACTGACCATCAATGTTACCCTGGCATCAAAAAGTCTAAACTCTACCGTTTTTCAATTATTGGCTGTTATGAAAGACAGGCTGCCACTGAAATCTATCACCTTTAACATCCTTTCACGTCCTCTACTCATAGTGTTAATAGATTTTGTATCAAGGATCGGTTGACATGTGGCCTTTGCCATTTCACTTGAACCATCACTGACACACCACAATTGACTTCATGGACACTGAAGTATCAGCAAAGTCACTTACTTAATATAATATCTCATTCCATCTGCTGTGTATGCTTCTTCCCAGCCATATGGCAATGCTTTAGGAATATACAAATAAACATGGATTAAATGCTTGATATTGCAAGCCACAATGTAAACTATAATTTATGGCAATTTCTTGACATTACAGGTACAAGAAATGTTATCTTGATTTTAACATGACACAATGCAGGTACCATGTACCTGATTTGCTATTAAATTCCACAACAAGTAAGATCCTACAGGATAAGGCGTCACAAATAACAGATTTCATATCTTTTTGACAACGACTTGTATTTCATTGGTGAATAATTCAGTAACCTGTGGAAACTGACTCTCACAGTTTGTTTTTATTTTTTTTATTTTTTAT